>JAKFHT010002632.1:0-14510 GCA_023783455.1 Erythrocebus patas | reverse complement strand
CCCCTCAAGAAGCCTTTCTAAGACTGTTCTTGTGGAATTGGCAAAGTGATATTTGGAAGCCCTAGAGGGCTATGGTGAAAAGGAAATATCTTCCGTTAAAAACTGAAAGAAGCTTTCTGAGAAACTGCTTTGTGTTCTCTTAATTCATCTCACAGAGTTACAGCTTTCCTCAAGAAGCCTTTCACTAAGACTGTTCTTGTGGAATTTGCAAAGTGATATTTGGAAGCCCATAGAGGGCTATGGTGAAAAGGAAATATCTTCAGTTAAAAACTGGAAAGAAGCTGTCTGAGAAACTGCTTTGTGTTCTGTTAATTCATCTCACAGAGTTACAGCTTTCCCTCAAGAAGCCTTTTGCTAAGACTGTTCTTGTGGAATTGGCAAAGTGATATTTGGAAGCCCATAGAGGGCTATGGTGAAAAGGAATATCTTCCGTTAAAAACTGGAAAGAAGCTGTCTGAGAAACTGCTTTGTGTTCTGTTAATTCATCTCACAGAGTTACAGCTTTCCCTCAAGAAGCCTTTTGCTAAGACTGTTCTTGTGGAATTTGCAAAGTGATATTTGGAAGCCCATAGAGGGCTATGGTGAAAAGGAAATATCTTCCGTTAAAAACTGGAAAGAAGCTTTCTGAGAAACTGCTTTGTGTTCTGTTAATTCATCTCACAGAGTTACAGCTTTCCCTCAAGAAGCCTTTTGCTAAGACTGTTCTTGTGGAATTGGCAAAGTGATATTTGGAAGCCCATAGGGCTATGGTGAAAAGAAATATCTTCCGTTAAAAACTGGAAAGAAACTTTCTGAGAAACTGCTTTGTGTTCTGTTAATTCATCTCACAGAGTTACAGCTTTCCCTCAAGAAGCCTTTCGCTAAGACTGTTCTTGTGGAATTTGCAAAGTGATATTTGGAAGCCCATAGGGCTATGGTGAAAAGGAAATATCTTCCGTTAAAAACTGGAAAGAAGCTTTCTGAGAAACTGCTTTGTGTTCTGTTAATTCATCTCACAGAGTTACAGCTTTCCCTCAAGAAGCCTTTTGCTAAGACTGTTCTTGTGGAATTTGCAAAGAGATATTTGGAAGCCCATAGAGGGCTATGGTGAAAAGGAAATATCTTCCGTTAAAAACTGGAAAGAAGCTTTCTGAGAAACTGCTTTGTGTTCTGTTAATTCATCTCACAGAGTTACAGCTTTCCTTCAAGAAGCCTTTCGCTAAGGCTGTTCTTGTGGAATTTGCAAAGTGATATTTGGAAGCCCATAGAGGGCTATGGTGAAAAGGAAATATCTTCCGTTAAAAACTGGAAAGAAGCTTTCTGAGAAACTGCTTTGTGTTCTGTTAATTCATCTCACAGAGTTACAGCTTTCCCCTCAAGAAGCCTTTCGCTAAGACTGTTCTTGTGCAATTTGCAAAGTGATATTTGGAAGCCCATAGAGGGCTATGGTGAAAAAGGAAATATCTTCCGGTAAAGACTGGATAGAAGCTTTCTGAGAAACCGCTTTGTGTTCTGTTAATTCATGTCACAGAGTTACACCTTGCCCTTCAAGAAGCCTTTTGCTAAGACTGTTCTTGTGGAATTTGCAAAGAGATATTTGGAACCCCTAGGGGGCTATGGTGAAGAAGGTAGTATCTTCCGTTAAAAACTGGAAAGAAGCGTTCTGAGAAAGCGCGTTGTGTTCTGCAAATTCATTTCACAGAGTTACAGCTTTCCTTCAAGAAGCCTTTCGCTAAGGTTGTTCTTGTGGAATTTGCAAAGTGATATTTGGAAGCCCTAGAGGGCTATGGTGAAAAGAAATATCTTCCGTTAAAAACTGGAAAGAAACTTTCTGAGAAACTGCTTTGTGTTCTCTTAATTCATCTCACAGAGTTACAGCTTTCCCTCAAGAAGCCTTTTGCTAAGACTGTTCTTGTGGAATTTGCAAAGTGATATTTGGAAGCCCATAGAGGGCTATGGTGAAAAGGAAATATCTTCAGTTAAAAACTGAAAGAAGCTTTCTGAGAAACTGCTTTGTGTTCTGTTAATTCATCTCACAGAGTTACAGCTTTCCCTCAAGAAGCCTTTCACTAAGGCTGTTCTTGTGGAATTTGCAAAGTGATATTTGGAAGCCCTAGAGGGCTATGGTGAAAAGGAAATATCTTCAGTTAAAAACTGGAAAGAAGCTTTCTGAGAAACTGCTTTGTGTTCTGTTAATTCATCTCACAGAGTTACAGCTTTCCCTTCAAGAAGCCTTTCGCTAAGGCTGTTCTTGTGGAATTGGCAAAGTGATATTTGGAAGCCCATAGAGGGCTATGGTGAAAAAGGAAATATCTTCCGTTAAAAACTGGAAAGAAGCTTTCTGAGAAACTGCTTTGTGTTCTGTTAATTCATCTCACAGAGTTACAGCTTTCCCTCAAGAAGCCTTTCGCTAAGACTGTTCTTGTGGAATTTGCAAAGTGATATTTGGAAGCCCATAGAGGGATATGGTGAAAAAGGAAATATCTTCCGTTAAAAACTGGAAAGAAGCTTTCTGAGAAACTGCTTTGTGTTCTGTTAATTCATCTCACAGAGTTACAGCTTTTCCTTCAAGAAGCCTTTCGCTAAGGCTGTTCTTGTGGAATTAGCAAAGTGATATTTGGATGCCCATAGAGGGCTATGGTGAAAAAGGAAATATCTTCATTTAAAAACTCGAAAGAAGCTGTCTGAGAAACTGCTTTGTGTTCTGTTAATTCATCTCACAGAGTTACAGCTTTCCCCTCAAGAAGCCTTTCGCTAAGACTGTTCTTGTGGAATTTGCAAAGTGATATTTGGAAGCCCATAGAGGGCTATGGTGAAAAAGGAAATATCTTCCGTTAAAAACTGGAAAGAAGCTTTCTGAGAAACTGCTTTGTGTTCTGTTAATTCATCTCACAGAGTTACAGCTTTGCCCTCAAGAAGCCTTTTGCTAAGGCTGTTCTTGTGGAATTTGCAAAGTGATATTTGGAAGCCCATAGAGGGCTATGGTGAAAAAGGAAATATCTTAAGTTAAAAACTGGAAAGAAACTGTCTGAGAAACTGCTTTGTGTTCTGTTAATTCATCTCACAGAGTTACAGCTTTCCCTCAAGAAGCCTTTTGCTAAGACTGTTCTTGTGGAATTGGCAAAGTGATATTTGGAAGCCCATAGAGGGCTATGGTGAAAAAGGAATATCTTCAGTTAAAAACTGGAAAGAAGCTGTCTGAGAAACTGCTTTGTGTTCTGTTAATTCATCTCACAGAGTTACAGCTTTCCCCTCAAGAAGCCTTTCGCTAAGACTGTTCTTGTGGAATTTGCAAAGTGATATTTGGAAGCCCATAGAGGGCTATGGTGAAAAAGGAAATATCTTCCGTTAAAAACTGGAAAGAAGCTTCTGAGAAACTGCTTTGTGTTCTGTTAATTCATCTCACAGAGTTACAGCTTTCCCCTCAAGAAGCCTTTTGCTAAGACTGTTCTTGTGGAATTTGAAAGTGATATTTGGAAGCCCATAGAGGGCTATGGTGAAAAAGGAAATATCTTCAGTTAAAAACTGGAAAGAAGCTTTCTGAGAAACTGCTTTGTGTTCTGTTAATTCATCTCACAGAGTTACAGCTTTCCCTTCAAGAAGCCTTTCGCTAAGGCTGTTCTTGTGGAATTTGCAAAGTGATATTTGGAAGCCCATAGAGGGCTATGGTGAAAAAGGAAATATCTTCCGTTAAAAACTGGAAAGAAGCTTTCTGAGAAACTGCTTTGTGTTCTGTTAATTCATCTCACAGAGTTACAGCTTTCCCCTCAAGAAGCCTTTCGCTAAGACTGTTCTTGTGGAATTGGCAAAGTGATATTTGGAAGCCCATAGAGGGCTATGGTGAAAAAGGAAATATCTTCAGTTAAAAACTGGAAAGAAGCTGTCTGAGAAACTGCTTTGTGTTCTGTTAATTCATCTCACAGAGTTACAGCTTTCCCTCAAGAAGCCTTTTGCTAAGACTGTTCTTGTGGAATTTGCAAAGTGATATTTGGAAGCCCATAGAGGGCTATGGTGAAAAAGGAAATATCTTCAGTTAAAAACTGGAAAGAAGCTTTCTGAGAAACCTGTTCTGTTAATTCATCTCACAGAGTTACAGCTTTCCCTCAAGAAGCCTTTCGCTAAGACTGTTCTTGTGGAATTGGCAAAGTGATATTTGGAAGCCCATAGAGGGCTATGGTGAAAAAGGAAATATCTTCCGTTAAAAACTGGAAAGAAGCTTTCTGAGAAACTGCTTTGTGTTCTGTTAATTCATCTCACAGAGTTACAGCTTTCCTCAAGAAGCCTTTCGCTAAGGCTGTTCTTGTGGAATTGGCAAAGTGATATTTGGAAGCCCATAGAGGCTATGGTGAAAAAGGAAATATCTTCCGTTAAAAACTGGAAAGAAGCTTTCTGAGAAACTGCTTTGTGTTCTGTTAATTCATCTCACAGAGTTACAGCTTTCCTCAAGAAGCCTTTCGCTAAGACTGTTCTTGTGGAATTGGCAAAGTGATATTTGGAAGCCCATAGAGGGCTATGGTGAAAAAGGAAATATCTTCCGTTAAAAACTGGAAAGAAGCTTTCTGAGAAACTGCTTTGTGTTCTGTTAATTCATCTCACAGAGTTACAGCTTTCCCTCAAGAAGCCTTTCGCTAAGACTGTTCTTGTGGAATTTGCAAAGTGATATTTGGAAGCCCATAGAGGGCTATGGTGAAAAAGGAAATATCTTCAGTTAAAAACTGGAAAGAAGCTTTCTGAGAAACTGCTTTGTGTTCTGTTAATTCATCTCACAGAGTTACAGCTTTCCCTCAAGAAGCCTTTCGCTAAGACTGTTCTTGTGGAATTTGCAAAGTGATATTTGGAAGCCCATAGAGGGCTATGGTGAAAAAGGAAATATCTTCAGTTAAAAACTGGAAAGAAGCTTTCTGAGAAACTGCTTTGTGTTCTGTTAATTCATCTCACAGAGTTACAGCTTTCCTTCAAGAAGCCTTTCGCTAAGACTGTTCTTGTGGAATTTGCAAAGTGATATTTGGAAGCCCATAGAGGGCTATGGTGAAAAAGGAAATATCTTCCGTTAAAAACTGGAAAGAAGCTTCTGAGAAACTGCTTTGTGTTCTGTTAATTCATCTCACAGAGTTACAGCTTTCCCTCAAGAAGCCTTTCGCTAAGACTGTTCTTGTGGAATTTGCAAAGTGATATTTGGAAGCCCATAGAGGGCTATGGTGAAAAGGAAATATCTTCAGTTAAAAACTGAAAGAAGCTTTCTGAGAAACTGCTTTGTGTTCTGTTAATTCATCTCACAGAGTTACAGCTTTCCTTCAAGAAGCCTTTCGCTAAGGCTGTTCTTGTGGAATTTGCAAAGTGATATTTGGAAGCCCATAGAGGGCTATGGTGAAAAGGAAATATCTTCAGTTAAAAACTGGAAAGAAGCTTTCTGAGAAACTGCTTTGTGTTCTGTTAATTCATCTCACAGAGTTACAGCTTTCCCTCAAGAAGCCTTTCGCTAAGACTGTTCTTGTGGAATTTGCAAAGTGATATTTGGAAGCCCATAGAGGGCTATGGTGAAAAAGGAAATATCTTCCGTTAAAAACTGGAAAGAAGCTTTCTGAGAAACTGCTTTGTGTTCTGTTAATTCATCTCACAGAGTTACAGCTTTCCTTCAAGAAGCCTTTCGCTAAGACTGTTCTTGTGAATTTGCAAAGTGATATTTGGAAGCCCATAGAGGGCTATGGTGAAAAAGGAAATATCTTCCGTTAAAAACTGAAAGAAGCTTTCTGAGAAACTGCTTTGTGTTCTGTTAATTCATCTCACAGAGTTACAGCTTTCCTCAAGAAGCCTTTCGCTAAGACTGTTCTTGTGGAATTTGCAAAGTGATATTTGGAAGCCCATAGAGGGCTATGGTGAAAAAGGAAATATCTTCCGTTAAAAACTGGAAAGAAGCTTCTGAGAAACTGCTTTGTGTTCTGTTAATTCATCTCACAGAGTTACAGCTTTCCCTTCAAGAGGACTTTCGCTAAGACTGTTCTTGTGGAATTTCCAAAGTGATATTTGGAAGCCCATAGAGGGCTATGGTGAAAAAGGAAATATCTTCAGTTAAAAACTGGAAAGAAGCTTTCTGAGAAACTGCTTTGTGTTCTGTTAATTCATCTCACAGAGTTACAGCTTTCCCCTCAAGAAGCCTTTCGCTAAGACTGTTCTTGTGGAATTTGCAAAGTGATATTTGGAAGCCCATAGAGGGCTATGGTGAAAAAGGAAATATCTTCCGTTAAAAACTGGAAAGAAACTTTCTGAGAAACTGCTTTGTGTTCCGTTAATTCATCTCACAGAGTTACAGCTTTCCCTCAAGAAGTCTTTCGCTAAGACTGTTCTTGTGGAATTGCAAAGTGATATTTGGAAGCCCATAGAGGCTATGGTGAAAAAGGAAATATCTTCCGTTAAAAACTGGAAAGAAACTTTCTGAGAAACTGCTTTGTGTTCTGTTAATTCATCTCACAGAGTTACAGCTTTCCCTCAAGAAGCCTTTCGCTAAGACTGTTCTTGTGGAATTTGCAAAGTGATATTTGGAAGCCCATAGAGGGCTATGGTGAAAAAGGAAATATCTTCCGTTAAAAACTGGAAAGAAGCTTCTGAGAAACTGCTTTGTGTTCTGTTAATTCATCTCACAGAGTTACAGCTTTCCTCAAGAAGCCTTTCGCTAAGACTGTTCTTGTGGAATTTGCAAAGTGATATTTGGAAGCCCATAGAGGGCTATGGTGAAAAAGGAAATATCTTCCGTTAAAAACTGGAAAGAAGCTTTCTGAGAAACTGCTTTGTGTTCTGTTAATTCATCTCACAGAGTTACAGCTTTCCTCAAGAAGCCTTTCGCTAAGACTGTTCTTGTGGAATTTGCAAAGTGATATTTGGAAGCCCATAGAGGGCTATGGTGGAGAAAGGAAATATCTTCCGTTAAAAACTGGAAAGAAACTTTCTGAGAAACTGCTTTGTGTTCTGTTAATTCATCTCACAGAGTTACAGCTTTCTCAAGAAGCCTTTCGCTAAGACTGTTCTTGTGGAATTGGCAAAGTGATATTTGGAAGCCCATAGAGGGCTATGGTGAAAAGGAAATATCTTCCGTTAAAAACTGGAAAGAAGCTTTCTGAGAAACTGCTTTGTGTTCTCTTAATTCATCTCACAGAGTTACAGCTTTCCCTCAAGAAGCCTTCGCTAAGACTGTTCTTGTGGAATTTGCAAAGTGATATTTGGAAGCCCTTAGAGGGGCTATGGTGAAAAGGAAATATCTTCAGTTAAAAACTGGAAAGAAGCTTCTGAGAAACTGCTTTGTGTTCTGTTAATTCATCTCACAGAGTTACAGCTTTCCTTCAAGAAGCCTTTCGCTAAGGCTGTTCTTGTGGAATTGGCAAAGTGATATTTGAAGCCCATAGAGGGCTATGGTGAAAAGGAAATATCTTCAGTTAAAAACTGGAAAGAAGCTTTCTGAGAAACTGCTTTGTGTTCTGTTAATTCATCTCACAGAGTTACAGCTTTCCTCAAGAAGCCTTTCGCTAAGGCTGTTCTTGTGGAATTTGCAAAGTGATATTTGGAAGCCCTTAGAGGGGCTATGGTGAAAAAGGAAATATCTTCAGTTAAAAACTGGAAAGAAGCTGTCTGAGAAACTGCTTTGTGTTCTGTTAATTCATCTCACAGAGTTACAGCTTTCCCTCAAGAAGCCTTTCGCTAAGACTGTTCTTGTGGAATTTGCAAAGTGATATTTGGAAGCCCATAGAGGGCTATGGTGAAAAGGAAATATCTTCAGTTAAAAACTGGAAAGAAGCTTCTGAGAAACTGCTTTGTGTTCTGTTAATTCATCTCACAGAGTTACAGCTTTCCCTCAAGAAGCCTTTCGCTAAGGACTGTTCTTGTGGAATTTGCAAAGTGATATTTGGAAGCCCATAGAGGGCTATGGTGAAAAGGAAATATCTTCCGTTAAAAACTGGAAAGAAACTTTCTGAGAAACTGCTTTGTGTTCTGTTAATTCATCTCACAGAGTTACAGCTTTCCCTCAAAAGCCTTTCGCTAAGGCTGTTCTTGTGGAATTTGCAAAGTGATATTTGGAAGCCCATAGAGGGCTATGGTGAAAAGGAAATATCTTCAGTTAAAAACTGGAAAGAAGCTGTCTGAGAAACTGCTTTGTGTTCTGTTAATTCATCTCACAGAGTTACAGCTTTCCTTCAAGAAGCCTTTCACTAAGACTGTTCTTGTGGAATTTCCAAAGTGATATTTGGAAGCCCATAGAGGGCTATGGTGAAAAGGAAATATCTTCCGTTAAAAACTGGAAAGAAGCTTTCTGAGAAACTACTTTGTGTTCTGTTAATTCATCTCACAGAGTTACAGCTTTCCCTTGAAGAAGACTTTCGCTAGTACTGTTCTTGAGGAATTTGCAAAGTGATATTTGGAAGCCCAGAGAGCGCAATGGTGAAAAAGGAAATATCTTCCGTTAAAAACTGGAAAGAAACTTTCTGAGAAACTGTTTTGTGTTCTGTTAATTCATCTCACAGAGTTACTGCGTTCCCCTCAACAAGCCTTTGGCTAAGACTGTTCTTGTGGAATTTCCAAAGTGATATTTGGAAGCCAATAAAGGGTTATGGTAAAAAAGGAAATATCTTCCGGTAAAAACTGGAAAGGAGCTTTATGAGAAACTGCTTTGTGTTCTGTTAACTCATCTAACAGAGTTACAGCACTCCCTTCAAGAAGCCTTTCGCTAAGTCTGTTCTTTTGGAATTTGCAAAGTGATTTTTGGAAGCCCATAGAGGGCTATGGTGACAAAGGAAATATCTTCCGTTAAAAACGGGAAAGAAGCTTTCTGAGAAACTGCTTTGTGTTCTGTTAATTCATCTCACAGAGTTACAGATTTCCCCTCAAGAAGCCTTTCGCTAAGACTGTTCTTGTTGAATTTGCAAAGTGATATTTGGAAGCCCATAGAGGGCTATGGTGAAAATGGAAATATCTTCCGTTAAAAACTGGAAAGAAACTTTCAGAGAAACTGCTTTGTGTTCTGTGAATTCGTCTCACAGAGTTACAGCTTTCCCCTCAAGAAGTCTTTCGCTACGACTGTTTTTTTAGAATTTGCAAAGTGATATTTGTAAGTCCATAGAGGGCTGTGGTGAAACAGGAAATATCTTCAGTTAAAAACTGGAAAGAAAGTTTCTGGGAAACTGTTTTGTGTTCTGTTAATTCATCTCACAGAGTTACTGCATTCCCCTCAAGAAGCCTTTCGCTAAGACTGTTCTTGTGGAAATTGCAAAGTGATATTTGGAAGACCATAGAGGGCTATGGTGAAAAAGGAAATATCTTCCGTTAAAAACTGGAAAGAAGCTTTCTGAGAAACTGCTTTGTGTTCTCTTAATTCATCTCACAGAGTTACAGCTTTCCCCTCAAGAAGCCTTTCGCTAAGGCTGTTCTTGTGGAATTTGCAAAATGATATTTGGAAGCCCATAGAGGGCTATGGTGAAAAAGGAAATATCTTCCGTTAAAAACTGGAAAGAAGCTTTCTGAGAAACTGCTTTGTGTTCTGTTAATTCATCTCACAGAGTTACAGCTTTCCTTCAAGAAGCCTTTCGCTAAGGCTGTTCTTGTGGAATTAGCAAAGTGATATTTGGAAGCCCATAGAGGGCTATGGTGAAAAAGGAAATATCTTCAGTTAAAAACTGGAAAGAAGCTTTCTGAGAAACTGCTTTGTGTTCTGTTAATTCATCTCACAGAGTTACAGCTTTCCCCTCAAGAAGCCTTTCGCTAAGACTGTTCTTGTGGAATTGGCAAAGTGATATTTGGAAGCCCATAGAGGATATGGTGAAAAGGCAATATCTTCCGTTAAAAACGGGAAAGAAGCTTACTGAGAAACAGGTTTGCGTTCTGTTAATTCATCTCACAGAGTTACAGCTTTTCCTTCAAGAAGCCTTTCGCTAAGGTTGTACTTGCGGAACTTGCAAAGTGATATTTGGAAGCCCCTAGGGGCTATGGTGAAAAAGGAAATATCTTCAGTTAAAAACTGGAAAGAAGCTGTCTGAGAAAGTGCTTTGTGTTCTGTTAATTCATCTCACAGAGTTACAGGTTTACCTTCAAGAAGCGTTTCACTAAGACTCTTCTTGTGGAATTTGCAAAATGATATTTGGAAGCCCATAGAGGGCTATAGTGAAAGAGGAAATATCTTCCGTTAAAATCTGGAAAGATGCTTTCTGCGGTACAGCTTTGTGTTCTGTCAATTCATCTCACAGAGTTACTGCTTTCCCCTCAAGAAGCCTTTCGCTAAGACTGTTCTTCTGGAATTTGCAAAGTGATATTTGTAAGCCCATAGTGGGCTATGGCGAAAAAGGAAATATCTTCCGTTAAAAACTGGAAAGAAGCTTTCTCAGAAACTGCTTTGTGTTCTGTTAATTCATCTCACAGAGTTACAGCTATCACCTCAAAGAGGCTTTCGCTAAGACTGTTCTTGTGGAAATTGCAAAGTGATATTTCGAATCCCATAGAGGGATATGGTGAAAAAGGCAATATCTTCCGTTAAAAACTGGAAAGAAGCTTTCTGAGAAACTGCTTTGTGTTCTATTAATTCATCTCACAGTGTTACAGCTTTCCCTTCAAGAAGCCTTTCGCTAAGGCTGTTGTTTTGGAATTTGGAAAGTGATATTTGGAAGCCCATAGAGGGCTACGGAGAAAAAGGATATACCTTCCGTTAAAAACTGGAAAGAAGCTTTCTGAGAAACTGCTTTGTGTTCTGTTAATTCATCTCACAGAGTTACAGCTTTCCCTTCAAGATGCCTTTCGCTAAGGCTGTTCTTGTGGAATTTGCAAAGTGATATTTGGAAGTCCATAGAGGCCTAGGGTGAAAAAGGTAATATCTTCAGTTAAAAACTGTAAAGAAGCTGTCTGAGAAACTGGTTTGTGTTCTGTTAATTCATCTCACAGAGTTACACCTTTCTTCTCAAGAAGCCTTTCGCTAAGACTGTTCTTGTGGAATTTCCAAAGTCATATTTGGAAGCCCTTAGAGGGATATGGTGGAAAAGGAAATATCTTTCGTTAAAAACTGGAAAGAAGCTTTATGAGAAACTCCTTTGTGTTCTGTTAATTCTTATCACAGTGTTACAGCTTTCCCCTCAAGAAGCGTTTTGCTAAGGCTGTTCTTGTGCAATTTACAAAGTGATATTTGGAAGCCCATAGAGAGCTATGGTGAAAAAGGAAATATCTTCTGTTAAAAACTGGAAAGAAGCTGTCTGAGAAACTGCTTTGTGTTGTGTTAATTCATCTCACAGAGTTACAGCTTTCCCCTCAAGAAGCCTTTTGCTAAGACTGTTCTTGTGGAATTGGATAAGTGATATTTGGAAGCCCATAGAGGGCTATGGTGAAAAAGGAATATTTTCAATTAAAAACTGGAAAGAAGCTTTCTGAGAAACTGCTTTGTGTTCTCTTAATTCATCTCACAGATTTACAGCTTTCCCCTCAAGAAGCCTTTCGCTAAGACTGTTCTTGTGGAATTTGCAAAGTGATATTTGGAAGTCCATAGAGGGCTATGGTGAAAAAGGAAATATCTTCCGTTAAAAACTGGAAAGAAACTTTCTGAGAAACTGCTTTGTGTTCTGTTAATTCATCTCTCTGAGTTACTGCTTTCCCCTCAAGAAGCGTTTCGCTAAGACTGTTCTTGTGGAATTTGCAAAGTGATATTTGGAAGCCCATAGAGGGCTATGGTGAAAAGGAATATCTTCCGTTAAAAACTGGAAAGAAGCTTCTGAGAAACTGCTTTGTGTTCTGTCAATTCATCTCACAGTTACAGCTTTCCTCAAGAAGCCTTTCTAAGACTGTTCTTGTGGAATTGCAAAGTGATATTTGAAGCCCATAGAGGATATGGTGAAAAGGCAATATCTTCCGTTAAAAACTGGAAAGAAACTTTCTGAGAAACTGCTTTGTGTTGTGTTAATTCATCTCACAGTTACAGCTTTCCTTCAAGAAGCCTTTTGCTAAGGCTGTTCTTGTGGAATTTGCAAAGTGATATTTGGAAGCCCATAGAAGTCTATGGTTATAAAGGAAATATCTTCAGTTAAAAACTGGAAAGAAGCTGTCTGAGAAACTGCTTTGTGTTCTCTTAATTCATCTCACAGAGTTACAGCTTTCCCTTCAAGAAGCCTTTTGCTAAGACTGTTCTTGTGTAATTTGCAAAGGGATATTTGGAAGCCCATAGAGGGCTATGGAGAAAAAGGAAATACCTTCCGTTAAAAATTGGAAAGAAGCTTTCTGAGAAACTGCTTTGTGTTCTGTTAATTGACCTCACAGAGTTACTGCTTTCCCTTCAAGAAGCCTTTCGCTAAGCCTGTTCTTGTGGAATTTGCAAAGTGATATTTTGAAGCCCATAGAGATCTATGGTGAAAAAGGAAATATCTTCCGTTAAAAACTGGAAAGAAGCTTTCTGAGAAACTGCTTTGTGTTCTGTTAATTCATCTCACAGAGTTACAGCTTTCCCTTCAAGAAGCCTTTCGCTAAGGCTGTTCTTGTGGAATTTGCAAAGTGATATTTGGAAGCCCATAGAGGGCTCTGGTGAAAAGGAAATATCTTCCGTTAAAAACTGGAAAGAAGCTTTCTGAGAAACTGCTTTGTGTTCTGTTAATTCATCTCACAGAGTTACAGCTTTCCCTTCAAGAAGCCTTTCGCTAAGGCTGTTCTTGTGGAATTCGCAAAGTGATATTTGGAAGCCCATAGAGGGCTCTGGTGAAAAAGGTAATATCTTCAGTGAAAAACTGGAAAGAAGCTGTCTGAGAAACGGCTTTGTGTTCTGTGAATTCACCTCACAGAGTTACAGCTTTCCCCTCAAGAAGCCTTTCGATAAGGCTGTTCTTGTGGAATTTTCAAAGTGATATTTGGAAGCCCCTAGACGGCTATGGTGAAAAAGGAAATATCTTCAGTTAAAAATTGGAAAGAAGATGTCTGAGAAACTGCTTTGTGTTGTGTTAATTCATCTCACAGAGTTACAGCTTTCCCTCAAGAAGCCTTTTGCTAAGACTGTTCTTGTGGAATTGGCAAAGTGATATTTGGAAGCCCATAGAGGGCTATGGTGAAAAGGAAATATCTTCAGTTAAAAACTGGAAAGAAGCTGTCTGAGAAACTGCTTTGTGTTCTGTCAATTCATCTCACAGAGTTACAGTTCCCCCTCAAGAAGCCTTTCGGTAAGACTGTTCTTGTGGAATTTGCAAAGTGATATTTGTAAGCCCATAGAGGGCTATATTGAAAAAGGAAATATCTTCCGTTAAAAACTGGAAAGAAGCTTTCTGAGAAACTGCTTTGTGTTCTGTTAATTCATCTCACAGAGTTACAGCTTTCCCTTCAAGAAGCCTTTCGCTAAGGCTGTTCTTGTGGAATTTGCAAAGTGATATTTTGAAGCCCATAGAGATCTATGGTGAAAAAGGAAATATCTTCCGTTAAAAACTGGAAAGAAGCTTTCTGAGAAACTGCTTTGTGTTCTGTTAATTCATCTCACAGAGTTACAGCTTTCCTTCAAGAAAATTTTCGCTAAGTCTGTTCTTGTGGAATTTGCAAAGTGATATTTTGAAGCCCATAGAGGCTATGGTGAAAAAGGAAATATCTTCCGTTAAAAACTGGAAAGAAGCTTTCTGAGAAACTGCTTTGTGTTCTGTTAATTCATCTCACAGAGTTACAGCTTTCCTTCAAGAAGCCTTTCGCTAAGGCTGTTCTTGTGGAATTTGCAAAGTGATATTTGGAAGCCCATAGAGGGCTCTGGTGAAAAAGGTAATATCTTCAGTTAAAAACTGTAAAGAAGCTGTCTGAGAAACGGCTTTGTGTTCTGTTAATTCATCTCACAGAGTTACAGCTTTCCCCTCAAGAAGCCTTTCGCTAAGGCTGTTCTTGTGGAATTTGCAAAGTGATATTTGAAGCCCATAGAGAGCTATGGTGAAAAGGAAATATCTTCGTTAAAAACTGGAAAGAAGCTGTCTGAGAAACTGCTTTGTGTTCTGTTAATTCATCTCACAGAGTTACAGCTTTCCCCTCAAGAAGCCTTTCGCTAAGACTGTTCTTGTGGAATTTGCAAAGTGATATTTGGAAGCCCTAGAGGGCTATGGTGAAAAGGAAATATCTTCGTTAAAAACTGGAAAGAAGCTTTCTGAGAAACTGCTTTGTGTTCTGTTAATTCATCTCACAGAGTTACAGCTTTCCTTCAAGAAGCCTTTCGCTAAGGCTGTTCTTGTGGAATTTGCAAAGTGATATTTGGAAGCCCATAGAGGCTATGGTGAAAAGGAAATATCTTCAGTTAAAAACTGGAAAGAAGCTGTCTGAGAAACTGCTTTGTGTTGTGTTAATTCATCTCACAGAGTTACAGCTTTCCCTCAAGAAGCCTTTTGCTAAGGCTGTTCTTGTGGAATTGGCAAAGTGATATTTGGAAGCCCATAGAGGTCTATGGTGAAAAGGAATATCTTCTGTTAAAAACTGGAAAGAAGCTGTCTGAGAAACTGCTTTGTGTTCTGTTAATTCATCTCACAGAGTTACAGCTTTCCCTCAAGAAGCCTTTCGGTAAGACTGTT
>JAKFHT010002631.1:0-14514 GCA_023783455.1 Erythrocebus patas | reverse complement strand
TTTAGCGAAAGGCTTTTGAAGGAAAGATGTAACTCTGTGAGATTAATTCACAGAACACAGAGCAGTTTCAGAAAGCTTCTTTCCTGTTTTGAACGGAAGATATTTCTTTTTCACCATAGCCCTAAGGGCTTCCAAATATCCTTTCCAATTCCACAAGAACACCCTTAGCGAAAGGCTTCCTGAAGGAAAGATGTAACTCTGTGAGATTAATTCACAGAACACAGCAGTTTCTCAGGAAGCTTCTTTCCAGTTTTGAACGGAAGATATTTTTTTTCACCATAACCCTCTAAGGGCTTCCAAATATCCCTTTGCCGATTCAACAAGAACAGCCTTAGCGAAAGGCTTCCTGAAGGAAAGATGTAACTCTTTGAGATGAATTCACAGAACACAGAGCAGTTTCTCAGAAAGCTTCTTTCCAATTTTGAACGGAAGATAGATCCTTTTCACCATAGCCTCTATGGGCTTCCAAATATCACTTTGTCAATTCCACAAGAACAGCCTTAGCGAAAGGCTTCTTCAAGGAAAGATGTAACTGTGTGAGATGAATTAACAGAACACAGAGCAGTTTCAGAAAGCTTCTTCCAGTTTTGAACGGAAGATATTTCCTTTTTCACCATAGCCCTCTAAGGGCTTCCAAATATCACTTTGCCAATTCCACAAGAACAGCCTTAGCGAAAGGCTTCCTGAAGGAAAGATGTAACTCTGTGAGATGAATTAACAGAACACAGAGCAGTTTCTCAGAAAGCTTCTTTCCGGTTTTGAGAGGAAGATATTTCCTTTTTCACCATAGCCTCCATGGGCTTCCAAATATCCCTTTGCCAATTCCACAAGAACAGCCTTAGCGAAAGGCTTCTTGAAGGAAAGATGTAACTCTGTGAGATGAATTCACAGAACACACAGCAGTTTCTCAGAAAGCTTTTCCTGTTTTGAACGGAAGATGTTTCCTTTTCACCATAGCCGCCTATGGGCCTCCAAATATCACTTTGCCAATTCCACAAGAACAGCCTTAGCGAAAGGCTTTGAAGGGGAAGATGTAACTCTGTGAGATGAATTCACAGAACACACAGCAGTTTCTCAGAAAGCTTTTCCTGTTTTGAACGGAAGATGTTTCCTTTTCACCATAGCCGCCTATGGGCCTCCAAATATCACTTTGCTAATTCCACAAGAACAGCCTTAGCGAAGGCTTTTGAAGGGAAGGATGTAACTCTGTGAGATGAATTAACAGAACACAGAGCAGTTTCTCAGAAAGCTTCTTTCCAGTTTTGAACGGAAGATATTGGCTTTTTCACCATAGCCTCTAAGGGCTTCCAAATATCACTTTGCCAATTCCACAAGAACAGCCTTAGCGAAAGGCTTCTTCAAGGAAAGATGTAACTCTGTGAGATAAATTAACAGAACACAGAGCAGTTTCTCAGAAAGCTTCCTTCCGGTTTTGAACGGAACATATTTTTTTTCACCATAGCCCTAAGGGCTTCCAAATATCCCTTTGCTAATTCCACAAGAACACCCTTAGCGAAAGGCTTCCTGAAGGAAAGATGTAACCTTTGAGATGAATTCACAGAACACAGAGCAGTTTCTCAGAAAGCTTCCTTCCGGTTTTGAACGGAAGATATTTTTTTTCACCATAACCTCTAAGGGCTTCCAAATATCCCTTTGCCGATTCAACAAGAACAGCCTTAGCGAAAGGCTTTTGAAGGAAAGATGTAACTCTGTGAGATGAATTAAAAGAACACAGAGCAGTTTCTCAGAAAGCTTTCCAGTTTTGAACGGAAGATATTTTTTTTCACCATAGCCCTCTATGGGCTTCAAAATATCCCTTTGCCAATGGCACAAGAACAGCCTTAGCGAAAGGATTCTTGAAGGGAAAGATGTAACTCTGTGAGATTAATTCACAGAACACAGAGCAGTTTCTCAGGAAGCTTCTTTCCAGTTTTGAACGGAAGACTTTTCCTTTTTCAACATAGCCCTCTATGGGCTTCCAAATATCACGTTGCCAATTCCACTAGAGCAGCCTTAGCGAAAGGCTTCTTGAAGGGAAACATGTAACTCTGTGAGATGAATTCACAGAACACAGAGAAGTTTCTCAGAAAGCTTCTTTCCAGTTTTGAACGGAAGATATTTCCTTTTTCACCATAGCCCTCTATGGGCTTCCAAATATCCCTTTCCCAATTCCACAAGAACAGCCTTAGCGAAAGGCTTCTTGAAGGGAAAGATGTAACTCTTTGAGATGAATTAACAGAACACAGAGCAGTTTCTCAGAAAGCTTCCTTCCGGTATTGAACTTAAGATATTTCCTTTTTCACCATAGCCCTCTAAGGGCTTCCAAATATCCCTTTGCCAATTCCACAAGAACAGCGTTAGAGAAAGGCTTCATGAAGGGAAAGATGTGACTCTGTGAGATGAATTAACAGAACACAGAGCAGTTTCTCAGAAAGCTTCTTTCCGGTTTTGAGAGGAAGATATTTCTTTTTCACCATAGCCTCCATGGGCTTCCAAATATCCTTGCCAATTCCACAAGAACAGCCTTAGCGAAAGGCTTCTTGAAGGGGAAGATGTAACTCTGTGAGATGAATTCACAGAACACAGAGCAGTTTCTCAGGAAGCTTCTTTCCAGTTTTGAACGGAAGATTTTTCCTTTTTCAACATAGACCTCTATGGGCTTCCAAATATCACGTCTCAATTCCACAAGAACAGCCTTAGCGAAAGGCTTCTAGAAGGGAAAGATGTAACTCTGTGAGATGAATTAACAGAACACACAGCAGTTTCTCAGAAAGCATCTTTCCTGTTTTGAACGGAAGATGTTTCCTTTTTCACCATAGCCTCTATGGGCCTCCAAATATCACTTTGCCAATTCCACAAGAACAGCCTTAGCGAAAGGCTTGAAGGGAAAGATGTAACTCTATGAGATGAATTAACAGAACACAGAGCAGTTTCTCAGAAAGCTTCTTTCCAGTTTTGAACGGAAGATATTTCCTTTTTCACCATAGCCCTAAGGGCTTCCAAATATCCTTTGCCAATTCCACAAGAACAGCCTTAGCGAAAGGCTTGAAGGAAAGATGTAACTCTGTGAGATGAATTCACAGAACACAGAGCAGTTTCTCAGAAAGCTTCTTTCCAATTTTGAACGGAAGATAGATCCTTTTTTCACCATAGCCCTCTATGGATTTCCAAATATCCCATTACCAATTCCACAAGAACAGGCTTAGCGAAAGGCTTCTTGAAGGGAAAGATGTAACTCTGTGAGATGAATTCACAGAACACAGAGCAGTTTCTCAGAAAGCTTCTTTCCAGTTTTGAACGGAAGATATTTCCTTTTCACCATAGCCCTCTATTGGCTTCCAAATATCCTTTGCCAATTCCACAAGAACAGCCTTAGCGAAAGGCTTCTTGAAGGGAAAGATGTAACTGTGTGAGATGAATTCACAGAACACAGAGCAGTTTCTCAGAAAGCTTCTTTCCAGTTTTGAACGGAAGATGTTTCCTTTTTCACCGTAGCCCTCTAAGGGCTTCCAAATATCACTTTGCCAATTCCACAAGAACAGCCTTAGCGAAAGGCTTCTTGAAGGAAAGATGTAACTGTGAGATGAATTAACAGAACACAGAGCAGTTTCTCAGAAAGCTTCTTCCAGTTTTGAACGGAACATATTTCCTTTTTCACCATAGCCCTCTAAGGGCTTCCAAATATCCCTTTGGCAATTCCACAAGAACACCCTTAGCGAAAGGCTTCTTGAAGGGAAAGATGTAACTCTTTCAGATGAATTCACAGAACACAGAGCAGTTTCTCAGAAAGCTTCCTACCGGTTTTGAACGGAAGATATTTCTTTTTTCACCATAACCCTCTAAGGGCTTCCAAATATCCCTTTGCCAATTCCACAAGAACAGCCTTAGCGAAAGGCTTCTTGGTGGGAAAGATGTAACTCTGTGAGATGAATTAAAAGAACACAGAGCAGTTTCTCAGAAAGCTTCTTTCCAGTTTTGAACCGAAGATATTTCCTTTTTCACCGTAGCCCTCTACGGGCTTCCAAATATCATTTGCCAATTCCACAAGAACAACATTAGCGAAAGGCTTCTTGAAGGGAAAGATGTAATTCTGTGAGATGAATTCACAGAACACAAAGCAGTTTCTCAGAAAGCTTCTTTCCAGTTTTGAGCGGAAGATATTTCCTTTTTCACCATAGCCCTCTATGGGCTTCCAAATATCCCTTTGCCAATTCCACAAGAACAGCCTTAGCGAAAGGCTTCTTGAAGGGGAAGATGTAACTCTGTGAGATGAATTCACAGAACACACAGCAGTTTCTCAGAAAGCGTCTTTCCTGTTTTGAACGGAAGATATTTCCTTTTTCACCATAGCCCTCTATGGGCTTCCAAATATCACTTTGCCAATTCCACAAGAACAGCCTTAGCGAAAGGCTTCTTGATGGGAAAGATGTAACTCTGTGAGATGAAATCACAGAACACAGAGCAGTTTCTCAGAAAGCTTCTTTCCAGTTCTGAACGGAAGTTATTTCTTTTTTCACCATAGCCCTCTATGGGCTTCAAAATATCCCTTTGCCAATGGCACAAGAACAGGCTTAGCGAAAGGATTCTTGAAGGGAAAGATGTAACTCTGTGAGATTAATTCACAGAACACAGAGCAGTTTCTCAGGAAGCTTCTTTCCAGTTTTGAACGGAAGATTTTTCCTTTTTCAACATAGCCCTCTATGGCTTCCAAATATCACGTTGCCAATTCCACTAGAGCAGCCTTAGCGAAAGGCTTCTTGAAGGGAAAGATGTAACTCTGTGAGATGAATTCACAGAACACAGAGCAGTTTCTCAGAAAGCTTCTTTCCAGTTTTGAACGGAAGATATTTCCTTTTTCACCATAGCCCTCTATGGGCTTCCAAATATCCCTTTCCCAATTCCACAAGAACAGGCTTAGCGAAAGGCTTCTTGAAGGGAAAGATGTAACTCTGTGAGATGAATTCACAGAACACAGAGCAGTTTCTCAGAAAGCTTCTTTCCAGTTTTGAACGGAAGATATTTCCTTTTTCACCATAGCCCTCTATGGGCTTCCAAATATCCTTTCCCAATTCCACAAGAACAGCCTTAGCGAAAGGCTTCTTGAAGGAAAGATGTAACTCTGTGAGATGAATTCACAGAACACAGAGCAGTTTCTCAGAAAGCTTCTTTCCAGGTTTGAGCGGAAGATATTTCCTTTTCACCATAGCCCTCTATGGGCTTCAAATATCCTTTGCCAATTCCACAAGAACAGCCTTAGCGAAAGGCTTCTTGAAGGGAAAGATGTAACTCTGTGAGATGAATTCACAGAACACAGAGCAGTTTCTCAGAAAGCTTCTTTCCAGTTTTGAACGGAAGATATTTCCTTTTTCACCATAGCCCTCTATGGGCTTCCAAATATCCTTTTCCCAATTCCACAAGAACAGCGTTAGCGAAAGTCTTCTTGAAGGGAAAGATGTAACTCTGTGAGATGAATTCACAGAACACAGAGCAGTTTCTCAGAAAGCTTCTTTCCAGGTTTGAGCGGAAGATATTTCCTTTTTCACCATAGCCCTCTATGGGCTTCCAAATATCCCTTTGCCAATTCCACAAGAACAGCCTTAGCGAAAGGCTTCTTGAAGGGGAAGATGTAACTCTGTGAGATGAGTTCACAGAACACACAGCAGTTTCTCAGAAAGCGTCTTTCCTGTTTTAACGGAAGATATTTTCTTTTTCACCATAGCCGTCTATGGGCCTCCAAATATCACTTTGCCAATTCCACAAGAACAGCCTTAGCGAAAGGCTTCTTGAAGGGAAAGATGTAACTCTGTGAGATGAATTTACAGAACACAGAGAAGTTTCTCAGAAAGCTTCCTTTCGGTTTAGAACGGAAGATATTTCTTTTTTCACCATAGCCCTCTAAGGGCTTCCTAATATCACTTTGCCAATTCCACAAGAACAGCCGTAGCGAAAGGCTTCTTGAAGGGAAAGATGTAACTCTGTGACATGAATTAACAGAACACAGAGCAGTTTCTCAGAAAGCTTCTTTCCAGTTTTGAAGGGAAGATATTTCTTTTTTCACCATAGCCCTCTAAGGGCTTCAAAATATCACTTTGCCAATGGCACAAGAACAGCCTTAGCGAAGGGCTTCTTGAAGGGAAAGATGTAACTCTGTGAGATGAATTAACAGAACACAGAGCAGTTTCTCAGGAAGCTTCTTTCCAGTTTTGAACGGAAGATTTTTCCTTTTTCAACATAGCCCTCTATGGGCTTCCAAATATCCTTTGCCAATTCCACAAGAACACCCTTAGCGAAAGGCTTCTTGAAGGAAAGATGTAACTCTGTGAGATGAATTCACAGAACACAGAGCAGTTTCTCAGAAAGCTTCTTCCAGTTTTGAACGGAAGATATTTCTTTTTCACCATAACCTCTAAGGGCTTCCAAATATCCTTTGCCAATTCCACAAGAACAGCCTTAGCGAAAGGCTTCTTGATGGGAAAGATGTAACTCTGTGAGATGAATTAACAGAACACAGAGCAGTTTCTCAGAAAGCTTCTTTCCAGTTTTGAACGGAAGATATTTCCTTTTTCACCAGAGCCCTCTACAGGCTTCCAAATATCCCTTTGCCAATTCCACAAGAACAGCCTTAGCGAAAGGCTTCTTGAAGGGAAAGATGTAACTCTGTGAGATGAATTCACAGAACACAGAGCAGTTTCTCAGGAAGCTTCTTTCCAGTTTTGAACGGAAGATTTTTCCTTTTTCAACATAGCCCTCTATGGGCTTCCAAATATCACGT
This sequence comes from Erythrocebus patas, assembly GCA_023783455.1. NCBI lineage: Eukaryota > Metazoa > Chordata > Mammalia > Primates > Cercopithecidae > Erythrocebus > Erythrocebus patas. The sequence goes on along the minus strand of JAKFHT010002631.1, from coordinate 7,742 downwards.
TCCCAATTCCACAAGAACAGCCTTAGCGAAAGGCTTCTAGAAGGGACAGATGGAACTCTGTGAGATGAATTAACAGAACACACAGCAGTTTCTCAGAAAGCATCTTTCCTGTTTTGAACGGAAGATGTTTTTTTCACCATAGCCGCCTATGGGCCTCCAAATATCACTTTGCTAATTCCACAAGAACAGCCTTAGCGAAAGGCTTCTTGAAGGAAAGATGTAACTCTGTGAGATGAATTAACAGAACACAGAGCAGTTTCTCAGAAAGCTTCTTCCAGTTTTGAACGGAAGATATTTTTTCACCATAGCCCTCTATGGGCTTCCAAATATCCTTTGCTAATTCCACAAGAACAGCCTTAGCGAAAGGCTTTGAAGGGAAAGATGTAACTCTGTGAGATGAATTCACAGAACACAGAGCAGTTTCTCAGAAAGCTTCTTTCCAATTTTGAACGGAAGATAGATCCTTTTCACCATAGCCTCTATGGGTTTCCAAATATCCCATTACCAATTCCACAAGAACAGGCTTAGCGAAAGACTTCTTGAAGGAAAGATGTAACTCTGTGAGATGAATTAACAGAACACAGAGCAGTTTCTCAGAAAGCTTCTTTCCAGTTTTGAACGGAAGATATTTCCTTTTCACCATAGCCCTCTACTGGCTTCCAAATATCCCTTTGCCAATTCCACAAGAACAGCCTTAGCGAAAGGCTTTGAAGGAAAGATGTAACTGTGTGAGATGAATTCACAGAACACAGAGCAGTTTCTCAGAAAGCTTCTTCCAGTTTTGAACGGAAGATGTTTCCTTTTTCACCGTAGCCCTCTAAGGGCTTCCAAATATCACTTTGCCAATTGCACAAGAACAGCCTTAGCGAAAGGCTTCTTGAAGGGAAAGATGTAACTCTGTGAGATGAATTAACAGAACACAGAGCAGTTTCTCAGAAAGCTTCCTTCCGGTTTTGAACGGAACATATTTCCTTTTTCACCATAGCCCTCTAAGGGCTTCCAAATATCCCTTTGCCAATTCCACAAGAACACCCTTAGCGAAAGGCTTCTTGAAGGGAAAGATGTAACTCTTTGAGATGAATTCACAGAAGACAGAGCAGTTTCTCAGAAAGCTTCCTCCCGGTTTTGAACGGAAGATATTTCTTTTTTCACCATAACCCTCTAAGGGCTTCCAAATATCCCTTTGCCAATTCCACAAGAACAGCCTTAGCGAAAGGCTTCTTGGTGGGAAAGATGTAACTCTGTGAGATGAATTAAAAGAACACAGAGCAGTTTCTCAGAAAGCTTCTTTCCAGTTTTGAACCGAAGATATTTCCTTTTTCACCGTATCCCTCTACGGGCTTCCAAATATCATTTGCCAATTCCACAAGAACAACATTAGCGAAAGGCTTCTTGAAGGGAAAGATGTAATTCTGTGAGATGAATTCAAAGAACACAAAGCAGTTTCTCAGAAAGCTTCTTTCCAGTTTTGAGCGGAAGATATTTCCTTTTTCACCATAGCCCTCTATGGGCTTCCAAATATCCCTTTGCCAATTCCACAAGAACAGCCTTAGCGAAAGGCTTCTTAAAGGGGAAGATGTAACTCTGTGAGATGAATTCACAGAAAACACAGCAGTTTCTCAGAAAGCGTCTTTCCTGTTTTGAACGGAAGATATTTCCTTTTTCACCATAGCCTCTATGGGCCTCCAAATATCATTGCCAATTCCACAAGAACAGCCTTAGCGAAAGGCTTCTTGAAGGAAAGATGTAACTCTGTGAGATGAATTAACAGAACACAGAGCAGTTTCTCAGAAAGCTTCTTTCCAGTTTTGAACGGAAGATATTTTTTCAACATAGCCTCTAAGGGCTTCCAAATATCCTTGCCAATTCCACAAGAACAGCCTTAGCGAAGGCTTCTTGAAGGGAAAGATGTAACTCTGTCAGATGAATTCACAGAACACAGAGCAGTTTCTCAGAAAGCTTCTTTCCAATTTTGAACGGAAGATATTTCTTTTTCACCATAGCCCTCTATGGGCTTCCAAATATCCCATTACCAAATCCACAAGAACAGGCTTAGCAAAAGGCTTTTGAAGGGAAAGATGTAACTCTGTGAGATGAATTAATAGAACACAGAGCAGTTTCTCAGAAATCTGCTTTCCAGTTTTGAACGGAAGATATTTCCTCTTTCACCATAGCCTCTATGGGCTTCCAAATATCCTTTGCCAATTCCACAAGGACAGCCTTAGCGAAAGGCTTTGAAGGAAAGATGTAACTCTGTGAGATGAATTCACAGAACACAGAGCAGTTTCTCGGAAAGCTTCTTTCCAGTTTTGAACAGAAGATATTGGCTTTTTCACCGTAGCCCTCTAAGGGCTTCTAAATATCACTTTGCCAATTCCACAAGAACAGCCTTAGCGAAAGGCTTCTTCAAGGGAAAGATGTAACTCTGTGAGATGAATTAACAGAACACAGAGCAGTTTCTCAGAAAGCTTCCTTCCGGTTTTGAACGGAACATATTTCCTTTTTCACCATAGCCCTCTAAGGGCTTCCAAATATCCCTTTGCCAATTCCACAAGAACACCCTTAGCGAAAGGCTTCCTAAAGGGAAAGATGTAACTCTTTGAGATGAATTCACAGAACACAGAGCAGTTTCTCAGAAAGCTTCCTACCGGTTTTGAACGGAAGATATTTCTTTTTTCACCATAACCCTCTAAGGGCTTCCAAATATCCCTTTGCCAATTCAACAAGAACAGCCTTAGCGAAAGGCTTCTTGAAGGGAAAGATGTAACTCTGTGAGATGAATTAAAAGAACACAGAGCAGTTTCTCAGAAAGCTTCTTCCAGTTTTGAACGGAAGTTATTTCTTTTTCACCATAGCCTCTATGGGCTTCCAAATATCCTTTGCCAATGGCACAAGAACAGCCTTAGCGAAAGGATTCTTGAAGGAAAGATGTAACTCTGTGAGATTAATTCACAGAACACAGAGCAGTTTCTCAGGAAGCTTTTCCAGTTTTGAACGGAAGACTTTTCCTTTTTCAACATAGCCCTCTATGGGCTTCCAAATATCCTTTGCCAATTCCACTAGAGCAGCCTTAGCGAAAGGCTTCTTGAAGGAAACATGTAACTCTGTGAGATGAATTCACAGAACACAGAGAAGTTTCTCACAAAGCTTCTTTCCAGTTTTGAACGGAAGATATTTTTTTCACCATAGCCCTATGGGCTTCCAAATATCCTTTGCCAATTCCACAAGAACAGCCTTAGCGAAAGGCTTCTTGAAGGAAGATGTAACTCTGTGAGATGAATTCACAGAACACACAGCAGTTTCTCAGAAAGCGTCTTTCCTTTTTGAACGGAAGATATTTCTTTTTCACCATAGCCGCCTATGGGCTCCAAATATCCTTTGCCAATTCCACAAGAACAGCCTTAGCGAAAGGCTTTGAAGGAAAGATGTAACTCTGTGAGATGAATTAACAGAACACAGAGCAGTTTCTCAAGCTTCTTTCCAGTTTTGAGCGGAAGATATTTCCTTTTCACCATACACCTCTATGGGCTTCAAATATCCTTTGCCAATTCCACAAGAACAGCCTTAGCGAAGGCTTCTTGAAGGAAAGATGTAACTCTGTGAGATGAATTAACAGAACACAGAGCAGTTTCTCAGAAAGCTTCTTTCCAGTTTTGAGCGGAAGATATTTCCTTTTCACCATAGCCCTCTATGGGCTTCCAAATATCCTTTGCCAATTCCACAAGAACAGCCTTAGCGAAGGCTTCTTGAAGGAAAGATGTAACTCTGTGAGATGAATTCACAGAACACAGAGCAGTTTCTCAGGAAGCTTCTTTCCAGTTTTGACGGAAGATTTTTCCTTTTCAACATAGCCCTCTATGGGCTTCCAAATATCACTTTGCCAATTCACAAGAACAGCCTTAGCGAAAACTTCTTGAAGGAAGATGTAACTCTGTGAGATGAATTCACAGAACACAGAGCAGTTTCTCAGAAAGCTTCTTTCCAGTTTTGAAGCGGAAGATATTTCCTTTTCACCATAGCCTCTATGGGCTTCCAAATATCCTTTCCCAATTCCACAAGAACAGCCTTGGCGAAAGGCTTCTTGAAGGAAAGATGTAACTCTGTGAGATGAATTCACAGAACACAGAGCAGTTTCTCAGAAAGCTTCTTTCCAGTTTTGAGCGGAAGATATTTCCTTTTCACCATAGCCCTCTATGGGCTTCCAAATATCCTTTGCCAATTCCACAAGAACAGCCTTAGCGAAAGGCTTCTTGAAGGAAAGATGTAACTCTGTGAGATGAATTAACAGAACACAGAGCAGTTTCTCAAGCTTCCTTCCGGTTTTGAGCGGAAGATATTTCCTTTTCACCATAGCCTCTATGGGCTTCCAAATATCCTTGCCAATTCCACAAGAACAGCCTTAGCGAAAGGCTTCTTGAAGGAAAGATGTAACTCTGTGAGATGAATTAACAGAACACAGAGCAGTTTCTCAGAAAGCTTCTTTCCAGTTTTGAACGGAAGATATTTCCTTTTCACCATAGCCCTCTATGGGCTTCCAAATATCCTTTGCCAATTCCACAAGAACAGCCTTAGCGAAAACTTCTTGAAGGGAAGATGTAACTCTGTCAGATGAATTCACAGAACACACAGCAGTTTCTCAGAAAGCGTCTTTCCTGTTTTGAGCGGAAGATGTTTCCTTTTCACCATAGCCTCTATGGGCTTCCAAATATCACTTTGCCAATTCCACAAGAACAGCCTTAGCGAAAGGCTTCTTGAAGGGAAGATGTAACTCTGTGAGATGAATTCACAGAACACAGCAGTTTCTCAGAAAGCGTCTTTCCTTTTTAACGGAAGATATTTCTTTTTTCACCATAGCCCTCTATGGGCCTCCAAATATCACTTTGCCAATTCCACAAGAACAGCCTTAGCGAAAGGCTTCTTGAAGGAAAGATGTAACTCTGTGAGATGAATTTACAGAACACAGAGCAGTTTCTCAAGCTTCCTTCCAGTTTTGAGCGGAAGATATTTCTTTTTCACCATAACCCTCTAAGGGCTTCCAAATATCCTTTGCCAATTCCACAAGAACAGCCTTAGCGAAAGGCTTCTTGATGGGAAAGATGTAACTCTGTGAGATGAATTAACAGAACACAGAAAAGTTTCTCAAGCTTCTTTCCAGTTTTGAGCGGAAGATATTTCCTTTTCACCATAGCCTCTATGGGCTTCCAAATATCACTTTGCAATTCCACAAGAACCGCCTTAGCGAAAGGCTTCTTGAAGGAAAGATGTAACTCTGAGATGAATTAACAGAACACAGAGCAGTTTCTCAGAAAGCTTCTTTCCAGTTTTGAGCGGAAGATATTTGCTTTTTCACCATAGCCCTCTAAGGGCTTCCTAATATCACTTTGTCAATTCCACAAGAACAGCCTTAGCGAAAGGCTTCTTGAAGGAAAGATGTAACTCTGTGAGATGAATTAACAGAACACAGAGCAGTTTCTCAAGCTTCTTTCCAGTTTTGAAGGAAGATATTTCCTTTTCACCATAGCCCTCTAAGGGCTTCAAATATCACTTTGCCAATGGCACAAGAACAGCCTTAGCGAAGGCTTCTTGAAGGAAAGATGTAACTCTGTGAGATGAATTAACAGAACACAGAGCAGTTTCTCAGAAAGCTTCTTTCCAGTTTTGAACGGAAGATATTTCCTTTTCACCAGAGCCTCTACAGGCTTCCAAATATCCTTTGCCAATTCCACAAGAACAGCCTTAGCGAAAGGCTTCTTGAAGGAAAGATGTAACTCTGTGAGATGAATTCACAGAACACAGAGCAGTTTCTCAAGCTTCTTTCCAGTTTTGAGCGGAAGATATTTCCTTTTTCAACATAGCCCTCTATGGGCTTCCAAATATCACGTTGCCAATTCCACAAGAACAGCCTTAGCGAAAGGCTTCTTGAAGGGACAGATGGAACTCTGTGAGATGAATTAACAGAACACAGCAGTTTCTCAGAAAGCATCTTTCCTGTTTTGAACGGAAGATGTTTCCTTTTCACCATAGCCCTCTATGGGCCTCCAAATATCACTTTGCCAATTCCACAAGAACAGCCTTAGCGAAGGCTTCTTGAAGGGAAAGATGTAACTCTGTGAGATGAATTAACAGAACACAGAGCAGTTTCTCAAGCTTCTTTCCAGTTTTGAACGGAAGATATTTCCTTTTCACCATAGCCCTCTATGGGCTTCCAAATATCCTTTGCCAATTCCACAAGAACAGCCTTAGCGAAAGGCTTCTTGAAGGAAAGATGTAACTCTGTGAGATGAATTCACAGAACACAGAGCAGTTTCTCAGAAAGCTTCTTTCCAATTTTGAACGGAAGATAGATCCTTTTTCACCATAGCCCTCTAAGGGTTTCCAAATATCCCATTACCAATTCCACAAGAACAGGCTTAGCGAAAGACTTCTTGAAGGGAAAGATGTAACTCTGTGAGATGAATTCACAGAACACAGAGCAGTTTCTCAGAAAGCTTCTTTCCAGTTTTGAACGGAAGATATTTCCTTTTTCACCATAGCCCTCTATTGGCTTCCAATTATCCCTTTGCCAATTCCACAAGAACAGCCTTAGCGAAAGGCTTCTTGAAGGGAAAGATGTAACTGTGTGAGATGAATTCACAGAACACAGAGCAGTTTCTCAGAAAGCTTCTTTCCAGTTTTGAACAGAAGATGTTGGCTTTTTCACCGTAGCCCTCTAAGGGCTTCCAAATATCACTTTGCCAATTCCACAAGAACACCCTTAGCGAAAGGCTTCCTGAAGGGAAAGATGTGACTCTGTGAGATGAATTAACAGAACACAGAGCAGTTTCTCAGAAAGCTTCTTTCCGGTTTTGAGAGGAAGATATTTCCTTTTTCACCATAGCCCTCCATGGGCTTCCAAATATCCCTTTGCCAATTCCACAAGAACAGCCTTAGCGAAAGGCTTCTTGAAGGGGAAGATGTAACTCTGTGAGATGAATTCACAGAACACACAGCAGTTTCTCAGAAAGCGCCTTTCCGTTTTGAACGGAAGATGTTTCCTTTTTCACCATAGCCTCTATGGGCTTCCAAATATCCTTTGCCAATTCCACAAGAACAGCCTTAGCGAAAGGCTTCTTGAAGGAAGATGTAACTCTGTGAGATGAATTCACAGAACACACAGCAGTTTCTCAGAAAGCTCTTTCCTTTTTAACGGAAGATATTTTTTTTTCACCATAGCCGCCTATGGGCCTTCCAAATATCACTTTGCCAATTCCACAAGAACAGCCTTAGCGAAAGGCTTCTTGAAGGAAAGATGTAACTCTGTGAGATGAATTTACAGAACACAGAGCAGTTTCTCAGAAAGCTTCCTTCGGTTTAACGGAAGATATTTCTTTTTCACCATAACCCTCTAAGGGCTTCCAAATATCCTTTGCTAATTCCACAAGAACAGCCTTAGCGAAAGGCTTCTTGATGGGAAAGATGTAACTTTGTGAGATGAATTAACAGAACACAGAAAAGTTTCTCAGAAAGCTTCTTTACAGTTTTGAACGGAAGATATTTCCTTTTCACCATAGCCCTCTATGGGCTTCTAAATATCACTTTGCAATTCCACAAGAACCGCCTTAGCGAAGGCGGCTTCTTGAAGGAAAGATGTAACTCTGAGAGATGAATTAACAGAACACAGAGCAGTTTCTCAGAAAGCTTCTTTCCAGTTTTGAACGGAAGATATTTGCTTTTCACCATAGCCCTCTAAGGGCTTCCTATCA
>JAKFHT010002630.1:0-14517 GCA_023783455.1 Erythrocebus patas | reverse complement strand
AAAGGAAATATCTTCCGTTCAAAACTGGAAAGAAGCTTTCTGAGAAACTACTCTGTGTTCTGTTAATTCATCTCACAGGTTACATCTTTCCTTCAAGAAACCTTTCGCTAAGGCTGTTCTTATGGAATTGGCAAAGGATATTTGGAAGCATCTTTCCTTCAAGAAGCCTTCGCTAAGGCTGTTCTTGTGGAATTGGCAAGGATATTTGGAAGCATCTTTCCTTCAAAAGCCTTTCGCTAAGGATGTTCTTGGGGAATTGGCAAAGGATGTTTGGAAGCCCATAGAGGGCTATGGTGAAAAAGGAAATATCTTCCGCTCAAAACTGGAAAAAGCTTTCTGAGAAACTACTCTGTGTTCTGTTAATTCATCTCACAGAGTTACATCTTTCCTTCAAGAAGCCTTTCGCTAAGGCTGTTCTTGTGGAATTGGCAAAGGATATTTGGAAGCCCATAGATGGCTATGGTGAAAAAGGAAATATCTTCCGCTCAAAACTGGAAAGAAGCTTTGAGAAACTGCTCTGTGTTCTGTTAATTCATCTCACAGAGTTACATCTTTCCCTTCAAGAAGCCTTTCGCTAAGGCTGTTCTTGTGGAATTGGTAAAGGGATATTTGGAAGCCCATAGAGGGCTATGGTGAAAAAGGAAATGTCTTCTGTTCAAAACTGAAAAGAAACTTTCTGAGAAACTGCTCTGTGTTCTCTTAATTCATCTCACAGAGTTACATCTTTCCCTTCCAGAAGTCTTTCGCTAAGGCTGTTCTTGTGGAATTGGCAAAGGGATATTTGGAAGCCCATAGAGGGCTATGGTGAAAAAGGAAATATCTTCCGTTCAAAACTGGAAAGAAGCTTTCTGAGAAACTGCTCTGTGTTCTGTTAATTCATCTCACAGAGTTACATCTTTCCCTTCAAGAAGCCTTTCGCTAAGGATGTTCTTGGGGAATTGGCAAAGGGATGTTTGGAAGCCCATAGAGGGCTATGGTGAAAAAGGAAATATCTTCCGTTCAAAACTGGAAAGAAGCTTTCTGAGAAACTCCTCTGTGTTCTGTTAATTCATCTCACAGAGTTACATCTTTCCCTTCAAGAAGCCTTTCACTAAGGCTGTTCTTGTGGAATTGGCAAAGGGATGTTTGGAAGCCCATAGAGGGCTATGGTGAAAAAGGAATTATCTTCCGTTCAAAACTGGAAAGAAGCTTTCTGAGAAACTCCTCTATGTCCTGTTAATTCATCTCACAGAGTTACATCTTTCGCTTCAAAAAGCCTTTCACTAAGGCTGTTATTGTGGAATTGGCAAAGGGATATTTGGAAGCCCATAGAGGGCTATGGTGAAAAAGGAAATGTCTTCTGTTCAAAACTGGAAAGAAACTTTCTGAGAAACTGCTCTGTGTTCTGTTAATTCATCTTACAAAGTTACATCCTTCCCTTCAAGAAGCCTTTCGCTAAGGCTGTTCTTGTGGAATTGTCAAAGGGATATTTGGAAGCCCATAGAGGGCTATGTTGAAAAAGGAAATATCTTCCGTTCAAAACTGGAAAGAAGCTTTCTGAGAAACTGCTCTGTGTTCTGTTAATTCATCTCACAGAGTTACCACTTTCCCTTCAAGAAGCCTTTCGCTAAGGCTGTTCTTGTGGAATTGGAAAAGGGATACTTGGAAGCCCATAGAGGGCTATGGTGAAAAAGGAAATATCTTCCGTTCAAAACTGGAAAGAAGCTTTCTGAGAAACTGCTCTGTGTTCTGTTAATTCATCTCACAGAGTTACATCTTTCCCTTCAAGAAGCCTTTCGCTAAGGCTGTTCTTATGGAATTGGCAAAGGGATATTTGGAAGCCCATAGAGGGCTATGGTGAAAAAGGAAATATCTTCCGTTCAAAACTGGAAAGAAGCTTTCTGAGAAACTGCTCTGTGTTCTGTTAATTCATCTCACAGAGTTACATCTTTCCTTCAAGAAGCCTTTCGCTAAGGCTGTTCTTGTGGAATTGGCAAAGGATGTTTGGAAGCCCATAGAGGGCTATGGTGAAAAAGGAAATATCTTCCGTTCAAAACTGGAAAGAAGCTTTCTGAGAAACTGCTCTGTGTTCTGTTAATTCATCTCACAGAGTTACATCTTTCCCTTCAAGAAGCCTTTCGCTAAGGATGTTCTTGTGGAATTGGCTAAAGGATGTTTGGAAGCCCATAGAGGGCTATGGTGAAAAAGGAAATATCTTCCGTTCAAAACTGGAAAGAAGCTTTCTGAGAAACTCCTCTGTGTTCTGTTAATTCATCTCACAGAGTTACATCTTTCCCTTCAAGAAGCCTTTCACTAAGGCTGTTCTTGTGGAATTGGCAAAGGGATATTTGGAAGCCCATAGAGGGCTATGGTGAAAAAGGAAATATCTTCCGTTCAAAACTGGAAAGAAGCTTTCTGAGAAACTGCTCTGTGTTCTGTTAATTCATCTCACAGAGTTACATCTTTCCCTTCAAGAAGCCTTTCGCTAAAGCTGTTCTTGTGGAATTGGCAAAGGGATATTTGGAAGCCCATAGAGGGCTATGGTGAAAAAGGAAATACCTTCCGGTCCAAACTGGAAAGAAGCTTTCTGAGAAACTACTCTGTGTTCTGTTAATTCATCTCACAGAGTTACCTCTTTCCCTTCAAGAAGCGTTTCGCTAAGGCTGTTCTTGTGCAATTGGCAAAGGGATATTTGGAAGCCCATAGAGGGCTATGGTGAAAAAGGAAATATCTTCCGTCAAAACTGGAAAGAAGCTTTCTGAGAAACTGCTCTTTGTTCTGTTAATTCATCTCACAGAGTTACATCTTTCCCTTCAAGAAGCCTTTCACTAAGGCAGTTCTTGTGGAATTGGCAAAGGGATATTTGGAAGCCCATAGAGGGCTATGGTGAAAAAGGAAATATCTTCCGTTCAAAACTGGAAAGAAGCTTTCTGAGAACTGCTCTGTGTTCTGTTAATTCATCTCACAGAGTTACATCTTTCCCTTCAACAAGCCTTTCGCTAAGGATGTTCTTGTGGAATTGGCAAAGGGATGTTTGGAAGCCCATAGAGGGCTATGGTGAAAAAGGAAATATCTTCCGTTCAAAACTGGAAAGAAGCTTTCTGAGAAACTCCTCTGTGTTCTGTTAATTCATCTCACAGAGTTACATCTTTCCCTTCAAGAAGCCTTTCACTAAGGCTGTTGTTGTGGAATTGGCAAAGGGATATTTGGAAGCCCATAGAGGGCTATGGTGAAAAAGGGAATGTCTTCTGTTCAAAACTGGAAAGAAGCTTTCTGAGAAACTGCTCTGTGTTCTGTTAATTCATCTCACAGAGTTACATCTTTCCCTTCAAGAAGCCTTTCGCTAAGGCTGTTCTTGTGGAATTGGCAAAGGGATATTTGGAAGCCCATAGAGGGCTATGGTGAAAAAGGAAATACCTTCCGTTCAAAACTGGATAGAAGCTTTCTGAGAAACTGCTCTGTGTTCTGTTAATTCATCTCACAGAGTTACATCTTTCCCTTTAAGAAGCCTTTCGTTAAGGCTGTTCTTGTGGAATTGGCAAAGCGATATTTGGAAGCCCATAGAGGGCTATGGTGAAAAAGGAAATATCTTCCGTTCAAAACTGGAAAGAAGCTTTCTGAGAAACTGCTCTGTGTTCTGTTAATTCATCTCACAGAGTTACATCTTGCCCTTCAAGAAGCCTTTCGCTAATGCTGTTCTTGTGGAATTGGCAAAGGGATATTTGGAAGCCCATAGAGGGCTATGGTGAAAAAGGAAATATCTTCCGTTCAAAACTGGAAAGAAGATTTCTGAGAAACTGCTCTGTGTTCTGTTAATTCATCTCACAGAGTTACATCTTTCCTTCAACAAGCCTTTCGCTAAGGCTTTTCTTGTGGAATTGGAAAAGGGATGTTTGGAAGCCCATAGAGGGCTATGGTGAAAAAGGAATTATCTTCCGTTCAAAACTGGAAAGAAGCTTTCTGAGAAACTCCTCTATGTCCTGTTAATTCATCTCACAGAGTTACATCTTTCGCTTCAAAAAGCCTTTCACTAAGGCTGTTATTGTGGAATTGGCAAAGGGATATTTGGAAGCCCATAGAGGGCTATGGTGAAAAAGGAAATGTCTTCTGTTCAAAACTGGAAAGAAACTTTCTGAGAAACTGCTCTGTGTTCTGTTAATTCATCTTACAAAGTTACATCCTTCCCTTCAAGAAGCCTTTCGCTAAGGCTGTTCTTGTGGAATTGTCAAAGGGATATTTGGAAGCCCATAGAGGGCTATGTTGAAAAAGGAAATATCTTCCGTTCAAAACTGGAAAAAGCTTTCTGAGAAACTGCTCTGTGTTCTGTTAATTCATCTCACAGAGTTACCACTTTCCCTTCAAGAAGCCTTTCGCTAAGGCTGTTCTTGTGGAATTGGAAAAGGGATACTTGGAAGCCCATAGAGGGCTATGGTGAAAAAGGAAATATCTTCCGTTCAAAATTGGAAAGAAATTTTCTGAGAAACTGCTCTGTGTTCTGTTAATTCATCTCACAGAGATACATCTTTCCCTTCAAGAAGCCTTTCGCTAAGGCTGTTCTTATGGAATTGGCAAAGGGATATTTGGAAGCCCATAGAGGGCTATGGTGAAAAAGGAAATATCTTCCGTTCAAAACTGGAAAGAAGCTTTCTGAGAAACTGCTCTGTGTTCTGTTAATTCATCTCACAGAGTTACATATTTCCCTTCAAGAAGCCTTTCGCTAAGGCTGTTCTTGTGGAATTGGAAAAGGGATGTTTGGAAGCCCATAGAGGGCTATGGTGAAAAAGGAAATATCTTCCGTTCAAAACTGGAAAGAAGCTTTCTGAGAAACTGCTCTGTGTTCTGTTAATTCATCTCACAGAGTTACATCTTTCCCTTGAAGAAGCCTTTCGCTAAGGCTGTTTTTGTGGAATTGGCAAAGGGATATTTTTAAAGCCCATAGGGCTATGGTGAAAAAGGAAATATCTTCCGTTCAAAACTGGAAAGAAGCTTTCTCGAGGAACTCCTCTGTGTTCTGTTAATTCATCTCACAGTGTTACATCTTTCCCTTCAAGAAGCCTTTCGCTAAAGCTGTTCTTGTGGAATTGGCAAAGGGATATTTGGAAGCATCTTTCCCTTCAAGAAGCCTTTCGCTAAGGCTGTTCTTGTGGAATTGGCAAAGGGATATTTGGAAGCCCGTAGAGGGCTATGGAGAAAAAGGAAATGTCTTCTGTTCAAAACTGGAAAGAAGCTTTCTGAGAAACTGCTCTGTGTTCTGTTAATTCATCTCACAGGGTTACATCTTTCCCTTCAAGAAGAATTTCGCTAAGGCTGTTCTTGTGGAATTGGCAAAGGGATATCTGGACCCCCATAGAGGGCTATGGTGAAAAAGGAAATATCTTCCGTTCAAAACTGGAAAGAAGCTGCCTGAGAAACTGCTCTGTGTTCTGTTAATTCATCTCACAGAGTTACATCTTTCCCTTCAAGAAGCCTTTCGCTAAGGCTGTTCTTGTGGAATTGGCAAAGGGATATTTGGAAGCCCATAGAGGCTATGGTGAAAAAGGAAATACCTTCCGTTCAAAACTGGAAAGAAGCTTTCTGAGAAACTGCTCTGTGTTCTGTTAATTCATCTCACAGAGTTACCTCTTTCCCTTCAAGAGGCCTCTGGCTAAGGCTGTTCTTGTGGAATTGGCAAAGGGATATTTGGAAGCCCATAGAGGGCTATGGTGAAAAAGGAAATATCTTCCGTTCAAAACTGGAAAGAAGCTTTCTGAGAACTGCTCTGTGTTCTGTTAATTCATCTCACACTGTTACATCTTTCCCTTCAAGAAGCCTTTCGCTAAGACTGTTCTTGTGGAATTGGCAAAGGGATATTTGGAAGCCCATAGAGGGCTATGGGCAAAAAGGAAATACCTGCCGTTCAAAACTGGGAAGAAGCTTTCTGAGAAACTACTCTGTGTTCTGTTAATTCATCTCACAGAGTTACCTCTTTCCCTTCAAGAAGCCTTTCGCTAAGGCTGTTCTTGTGGTGGCAAAGGGATATTTGGTAGCCCATAGAGGGCTATGGTGAAAAAGGAAATATCTACCTTTCAAAACTGGAATGAAGCTTTCTGAGAAACTGCTCTGTGTTCTGTTAATTCATCTCACAGAGTTACATCTTTCCCTTCAAGAAGCCTTCGCTAAGGCTGTTCTTGTGGAATTGGCAAAGGATATTTGGAAGCCCATAGAGGGCTATGGTGAAAAGGAAATATCTTCCGCTCAAAACTGGAAAGAAGCTTGAGAAACTGCTCTGTGTTCTGTTAATTCATCTCACAGAGTTACATCTTTCCTTCAAGAAGCCTTCGCTAAGGCTGTTCTTGTGGAATTGGCAAAGGGATATTTGGAAGCCCATAGAGGGCTATGGTGAAAAGGAAATATCTTCCGCTTCAAAACTGGAAAGAAGCTTTCTGAGAAACTGCTCTGTGTTCTGTTAATTCATCTCACAGAGTTACATCTTTCCTTCAAGAAGCCTTTCGCTAAGGCTGTTCTTGTGGAATTGGCAAAGGATATTTGGAAGCCCATAGAGGGCTATGGTGAAAAGGAAATATCTTCCGTTCAAAACTGGAAAGAAGCTTTCTGAGAAACTGCTCTGTGTTCTGTTAATTCATCTCACAGAGTTACATCTTTCTCTTCAAGAAGCCTTTCGCTAAGGCTGTTCTTGTGGAATTGGCAAAGGGATATTTGGAAGCCCATAGAGGGCTATGGTGAAAAAGGAAATATCTTCCGTTAAAAACTGGAAGGAAACTTTCTGAGAAACTCCTCTGTGTTCTGTTAATTCGTCTCACAGTGTTACATCTTTCCCTTCAAGAAGCCTTTCGCTAAAGCTGTTCTTGTGGAATTGGCAAAGGGATATTTTGAAGCATCTTTCCCTTCAAGAAGCCTTTCGCTAAGACTGTTCCTGTGGAATTATCAAAGGGATATTTGGAAGCCCATAGAGGGCTATGGAGAAAAAGGAAATACCTTCCGTTCAAAACTGGAAAGAAGCTTTCTGAGAAACTGCTCTGTGTTCTGTTAATTCATCTCACAGAGTTACATCTTTCCCTTCAAGAAGCCTTTCGCTAAGGCTGTTCTTGTGGAATTGGCAAAGGGATATTTGGAAGCCCATAGAGGGCTATGGTGAAAAAGGAAATATCTTCCCTTCAAAACTGGAAAGAAGCTTTCTGAGAAACTGCTCTGTGTTCTGTTAATTCATCTCAAAGAGTTACATCTTTCCCTTCAAGAAGCCTTTCGCTAAGGCTCTTCTTGTGGAATTGGCAAAGGGATATTTGGAAGCCCATAGAGGGCTATGGTGAAAAAGGAAATATCTTCCGTGCAAAACTGGAAAGAAGCTTTCTGAGAAACTGCTCTGTGTTCTGTTAATTCATCTCACAGAGTTATATCATTCCCTTGAAGAAGCCTTTCGCTAAGGCTGTTCTTGTGGAAT
The DNA here is from genome assembly GCA_023783455.1 of Erythrocebus patas. Classification (NCBI taxonomy): domain Eukaryota; kingdom Metazoa; phylum Chordata; class Mammalia; order Primates; family Cercopithecidae; genus Erythrocebus; species Erythrocebus patas. The sequence goes on along the minus strand of JAKFHT010002630.1, from coordinate 7,100 downwards.
TGGAAAAGGGATATTTGGAAGCCCATAGAGGGCTATGGTGAAAAAGGAAATATCTTCCGATCAAAACTGGGTAGAAGCTTTCTGAGATACTCCTCTGTGTTCCGTTAATTCATCTCACAGAGTTACATCTTTCCCTTCAAGAAGACTTTCGCTAAGGCTGTTTTTGTGGAATTGGCAAAGGGATATTTTTAAAGCCCATAGGGCTATGGTGAAAAAGGAAATATCTTCCGTTCAAAACTGGAAAGAAGCTTTCTCGAGAAACTCCTCTGTGTTCTGTTAATTCATCTCACAGTGTTACATCTTTCCCTTCAAGAAGCCTTTCGCTAAAGCTGTTCTTGTGGAATTGGCAAAGGGATATTTGGAAGCATTTTTCCCTTCAAGAAGCCTTTCGCTAAGACTGTTCTTGTGGAATTATCAAAGGGATATTTGGAAGCCCATAGAGGGCTATGGAGAAAAAGGAAATACCTTCCGTTCAAAACTGGAAAGAAGCTTTCTGAGAAACTGCTCTGTGTTCTGTTAATTCATCTCACAGAGTTACCTGTTTCACTTCAAGAAGGCTTTCGCTAAGGCTGTTCTTGTGGAATTGGAAAAGGGATATTTGGAAGCCCATAGAGGGCTATGGTGAAAAAGGGAATATCTTCCGTTCAAAACTGGAAAGAAGCTTTCTGAGAAACTGCTCTGTGTTCTGTTAATTCATCTCACAGAGTTACATCTTTCCCTTCAAGAAGCCTTTCGCTAAGGCTGTTCTTGTGGAATTGGCAAAGGGATATTTGGAAGCCCATAGAGGGCTATGGTGAAAAAGGAAATATCTTCCGTTCAAAACTGGAAAGAAGATTTCTGAGAAACTGCTCTGTGTTCTGTTAATTCATCTCACAGAGTTACATCTTTCCCTTCAAGAACTCTTTCGCTAAGGCTGTTCTTGTGGAATTGGCAAAGGGATATTTGGAAGCCCCTAGAGGGCTATGGTGAAAAAGGAAATATCTTCCGTTCAAAACTGGAAAGAAGCTTTCTGAGAAACTCCTCTGTGTTCTGTTAATTCATCTCACAGAGTTACATCTTTCCCTTCAAAAGCCTTTCACTAAGGCTGTTCTTGTGGAATTGGCAAAGGGATATTTGGAAGCCCATAGAGGGCTATGGTGAAAAAGGAAATGTCTTCTGTTCAAAACTGGAAAGAAGCTTTCTGAGAAACTGCTCTGTGTTCTGTTAATTCATCTCACAGAGTTACATCTTTCCCTTCAAGAAGCCTTTCGCTAAGGCTGTTCTTGTGGAATTGGCAAAGGGATATTTGGAAGCCCATACAGGGCTATGGTGAAAAAGGAAATATCTTCCCTTCAAAACTACGAAGAAGCTTTCTCGAGAAACTCCTCTGTGTTCTGTTAATTCATCTCACAATGTTATATCTTTCCCTTCAAGAAGCCTTTCGCTAAAGCTGTTCTTGTGGAATTGGCAAAGGGATATTTGGAAGCATCTTTCCCTTCAAGAAACCTTTCGCTAAGGCTGTTCTTGTGGAATTGGCAAAGGGATATTTGGAAGCCCATAGAGGGCTATGGAGAAAAAGGAAATACCTTCCGTTCAAAACTGGAAAGAAGCTTTCTGAGAAACTACTCTGTGTTCTGTTAATTCATCTCACAGAGTTACCTCTTTCCCTTCAAGAAGCCTTTCGCTAAGGCTGTTCTTGTGGAATTGGCAAAGGGATATTTGGAAGCCCATAGAGGGCTATGGTGAAAAAGGAAATATCTTCCGTTCAAAACTGGAAAGAAGCTTTCTGAGAAACTGCTCTGTGTTCTGTTAATTCATCTCACAGAGTTACATCTTTCCCTTCAACAAGCCTTTCGCTAAGGATGTTCTTGTGGAATTGGCAAAGGGATGTTTGGAAGCCCATAGAGGGCTATGGTGAAAAAGGAAATATCTTCCGTTCAAAACTGGAAAGAAGCTTTCTGAGAAACTCCTCTGTGTTCTGTTAATTCATCTCACAGAGTTACATCTTTCCCTTCAAAAGCCTTTCGCTAAGGCTGTTCTTGTGGAATTGGCAAAGGATATTTGGAAGCCCATAGAGGGCTATGGTGAAAAGGAAATATCTTCCCTTCAAAACTGGAAAGAAGCTTTCTGAGAAACTGCTCTGTGTTCTGTAAATTCATCTCACAGAGTTACATCTTTCCTTCAAGAACTCTTTCGCTAAGGCTGTTCTTGTGGAATTGGCAAAGGATATTTGGAAGCCCATAGAGGCTATGGTGAAAAGGAAATATCTTCCGTTCAAAACTGGAAAGAAGCTTTCTGAGAAACTGCTCTGTGTTCTGTTAATTCATCTCACAGAGTTACATCTTTCCTTCAAGAAGCCTTTCGCTAAGGCTGTTCTTGTGGAATTGGCAAAGGATATTTGGAAGCCCATAGAGGGCTATGGTGAAAAGGAAATATCTTCCGTTCAAAACTGGAAAGAAGCTTTCTGAGAAACTGCTCTGTGTTCTGTTAATTCATCTCACAGAGTTACATCTTTCCTTCAAGAAGCCTTTCGCTAAGGCTGTTCTTGTGGAATTGGCAAAGGATATTTGGAAGCCCATAGAGGGCTATGGTGAAAAGGAAATATCTTCCGTTCAAAACTGGAAAGAAGCTTGAGAAACTGCTCTGTGTTCTGTTAATTCATCTCACAGAGTTACATCTTTCCTTCAAGAAACCTTTCGCTAAGGCTGTTCTTGTGGAATTGGCAAAGGATATTTGGAAGCCCATAGAGGGCTATGGTGAAAAGGAAATATCTTCCGTTCAAAACTGGAAAGAAGCTTTCTGAGAAACTGCTCTGTGTTCTGTTAATTCATCTCACAGAGTTACATCTTTCCTTCAAGCCTTTCGCTAAGGCTGTTCTTGTGGAATTGGCAAAGGATATTTGGAAGCCCATAGAGGGCTATGGTGAAAAAGGAAATATCTTCCGTTCAAAACTGGAAGAAGCTTTCTGAGAAACTGCTCTGTGTTCTGTTAATTCATCTCACAGAGTTACATCTTTCCTTCAAGAAGCCTTTCGCTAAGGCTGTTCTTGTGGAATTGGCAAAGGATATTTGGAAGCCCATAGAGGGCTATGGTGAAAAAGGAAATACCTTCCGTTCAAAACTGGAAAGAAGCTTTCTGAGAAACTGCTCTGTGTTCTGTTAATTCATCTCACAGGTTACATCTTTCCTTCAAGAAGCCTTTCGCTAAGGCTGTTCTTGTGGAATTGGCAAAGGATATTTGGAAGCCCATAGAGGGCTATGGTGAAAAAGGAAATATCTTCCGTTCAAAACTGGAAAGAAGCTTTCTGAGAAACTGCTCTGTGTTCTGTTAATTCATCTCACAGAGTTACATCTTTCCTTCAAGCCTTTCGCTAAGGCTGTTCTTGTGGAATTAGCAAAGGGATATTTGGAAGCCCATAGAGGGCTATGGTGAAAAGGAAATATCTTCCGTCAAAACTGGAAAGAAGCTTTCTGAGAAACTGCTCTGTGTTCTGTTAATTCATCTCACAGAGTTACATCTTTCCTTCAAGAAGCCTTTCGCTAAAGCTGTTCTTGTGGAATTGGCAAAGGATATTTGAATTATCAAAGGATATTTGGAAGCCCATAGAGGGCTATGGTGAAAAAGGAAATATCTTCCGCTCAAAACTGGAAAGAAGCTTTCTGAGAAACTGCTCTGTGTTCTGTTAATTCATCTCACAGAGTTACATCTTTCCTTCAAGAAGCCTTCGCTAAGGCTGTTCTTGTGGAATTGGCAAAGGATATTTGGAAGCCCATAGAGGGCTATGGTGAAAAAGGAAATATCTTCCTTCAAAACTGGAAAGAAGCTTTCTGAGAAACTGCTCTGTGTTCTGTTAATTCATCTCACAGAGTTACATCTTTCCTTCAAGAAGCCTTCGCTAAGGCTGTTCTTGTGGAATTGGCAAAGGATATTTGGAAGCCCATAGAGGGCTATGGTGAAAAGGAAATATCTTCCGCTCAAAACTGGAAAGAAGCTTGAGAAACTGCTCTGTGTTCTGTTAATTCATCTCACAGAGTTATATCTTTCCTTCAAGAAGCCTTTCGCTAAGGCTGTTCTTGTGGAATTGGCAAGGATATTTGGAAGCCCATAGAGGGCTATGGTGAAAAAGGAAATATCTTCCGATCAAAACTGGAAAGAAGCTTTCTGAGAAACTCCTCTGTGTTCTGTTAATTCATCTCACAGAGTTACATCTTTCCTTCAAGAAGACTTTCGCTAAGGCTGTTCTTGTGGAATTGGCAAAGGATATTTGGAAGCCCATAGGGCTATGGTGAAAAAGGAAATATCTTCCGTTCAAAACTGGAAAGAAGCTTTCTCGAGAAACTCCTCTGTGTTCTGTTAATTCATCTCACAGTGTTACATCTTTCCCTTCAAGAAGCCTTTCGCTAAAGCTGTTCTTGTGGAATTGGCAAAGGATATTTGGAAGCATCTTTCCTTCAAAAGCCTTTCGCTAAGACTGTTCTTGTGGAATTATCAAAGGATATTTGGAAGCCCATAGAGGGCTATGGAGAAAAAGGAAATACCTTCCGTTCAAAACTGGAAAGAAGCTTTCTGAGAAACTGCTCTGTGTTCTGTTAATTCATCTCACAGAGTTACCTGTTTCACTTCAAGAAGGCTTTCGCTAAGGCTGTTCTTGTGGAATTGGAAAAGGGATATTTGGAAGCCCATAGAGGCTATGGTGAAAAAGGAATATCTTCCGTTCAAAACTGGAAAAAGCTTTCTGAGAAACTGCTCTGTGTTCTGTTAATTCATCTCACAGAGTTACATCTTTCCTTCAAGAAGCCTTTCGCTAAGGCTGTTCTTGTGGAATTGGCAAGGGATATTTGGAAGCCCATAGAGGCTATGGTGAAAAAGGAAATATCTTCCGTTCAAAACTGGAAAGAAGATTTCTGAGAAACTGCTCTGTGTTCTGTTAATTCATCTCACAGAGTTACATCTTTCCCTTCAAGAACTCTTTCGCTAAGGCTGTTCTTGTGGAATTGGCAAAGGATATTTGGAAGCCCATAGAGGCTATGGTGAAAAAGGAAATATCTTCCGTTCAAAACTGGAAAGAAGCTTTCTGAGAAACTCCTCTGTGTTCTGTTAATTCATCTCACAGAGTTACATCTTTCCTTCAAAAGCCTTTCACTAAGGCTGTTCTTGTGGAATTGGCAAAGGGATATTTGGAAGCCCATAGAGGGCTATGGTGAAAAAGGAAATGTCTTCTGTTCAAAACTGGAAAGAAGCTTTCTGAGAAACTGCTCTGTGTTCTGTTAATTCATCTCACAGAGTTACATCTTTCCCTTCAAGAAGCCTTTCGCTAAGGCTGTTCTTGTGGAATTGGCAAAGGGATATTTGGAAGCCCATACAGGGCTATGGTGAAAAAGGAAATATCTTCCGTTCAAAACTGGAAAGAAGCTTTCTCGAGAAACTCCTCTGTGTTCTGTTAATTCATCTCACAATGTTATATCTTTCCCTTCAAGAAGCCTTTCGCTAAAGCTGTTCTTGTGGAATTGGCAAAGGGATATTTGGAAGCATCTTTCCCTTCAAGAAACCTTTCGCTAAGGCTGTTCTTGTGGAATTGGCAAAGGGATATTTGGAAGCCCATAGAGGGCTATGGAGAAAAAGGAAATACCTTCCGTTCAAAACTGGAAAGAAGCTTGAGAAACTACTCTGTGTTCTGTTAATTCATCTCACAGAGTTACCTCTTTCCTTCAAGAAGCCTTCGCTAAGGCTGTTCTTGTGGAATTGGCAAAGGGATATTTGGAAGCCCATAGAGGGCTATGGTGAAAAAGGAAATATCTTCCGTTCAAAACTGGAAAGAAGCTTTCTGAGAAACTGCTCTGTGTTCTGTTAATTCATCTCACAGAGTTACATCTTTCCCTTCAACAAGCCTTTCGCTAAGGATGTTCTTGTGGAATTGGCAAAGGGATGTTTGGAAGCCCATAGAAGGCTATGGTGAAAAAGGAAATATCTTCCGTTAAAAACTGGAAGGAAGCTTTCTGAGAAACTGCTCTGTGTTCTGTTAATTCATCACACAGAGTTACTTCTTTGCCTTCAAGAAGCCTTTCGCTAAGGCTGTTCTTGTGGAATTGGCAAAGGGATATTTGGAAGCCCATAGAGGGCTATGCTGAAAAATTAAATATCTTCCGTTCAAAACTGGAAGGAAGCTTTCTGAGAAACTGCTCTGTGTTCTGTGAATTCATCTCACAGAGTTACCTCTTTCCCTTAAAGAAGCCTTTCGCTAAGGCTGTTCTTGTGGAATTGGCAAAGGGATATTTGGAAGCCCATAGAGGGCTATGGTGAAAAAGGAAATATCTTCCGCTCAAAACCGAAAAGAAGCTTTCTGAGAAACTGCTCTGTGTTCTGTGAATTCATCTCACAGAGTTACCTCTTTCCCTTCAAGAAGCCTTTCGCTAAGGCTGTTCTTGTGGAATTGGAAAAGGGATACTTGGAAGCCCATAGAGGGCTATGGTGAATAAGGAAATATCTTCCGTTCAAAATTGGAAAGAAGCTTTCTGAGAAACTGCTCTGTGTTCTGTTAATTCATTTCACAGAGTTACCTCTTTCCCTTCAAGAAGCCTTTCGCTAAGTCTGTTCTTGTGGAATTGGCAAAGTGATATTTGGAAGCCCATAGAGGGCTATGGTGAAAGAGGAAATATCTTCCGTTCAAAACTGCAAAGAAGCTTTCTGAGAAACTGCTCTGTGTTCTGTTAATTCATCTCACAGAGTTACATCTTTCCCTTCAAGAAGCCTTTCGCTAAGGCTGTTCTTGTGGAATTGGCAAAGGGATATTTGGAAGCCCATAGAGGGCTATGGTGAAAAAGGAAATATCTTCCGTTCAAAACTGGAAAGAAGCTTTCTGAGAAACTGCTCTGTGTTCTGTTAATTCATCTCACAGAGTTACATCTTTCCCTGCAAGAAGCCTTTCGCTAAGCCTGTTTTTGTGGAATTGGCAAAGGGATATTTGGAAGCCCATAGATGTCTATGGTGAAAAAGGAAATATCTTCCGTTCAAACCTGGAAAGAAGCTTTCTCGAGAAACACCTCTGTGTTCTGTTAATTCATCTCACAGTGTTACATCTTTCCCTTCAAGAAGCCTTTCGCTAAAGCTGTTCTTGTGGAATT
>JAKFHT010002629.1:0-14521 GCA_023783455.1 Erythrocebus patas | reverse complement strand
AGAGTCTGAAACTCAGAGTGACCTATTTAAATATAGGAGGTAACAAGTAATACTTAAACTCATTTCAAAGCCCATTACTCTTGTTTTTATATCACCATGTAAGTGAGTGTTTGAATAATAGAAAGGAAGAGGAAATGGGTCTAATTAAACAAATTGAAAAGGATAAGAATGGAATTAGCTGGAGAACCCAGTGGAAGTAGGTAACAAGAGAATTAGCAGGGAAAGGCCAAGTCTGAAGAGAAATAATCCCAGGATTGGTAGGAGTAAGGGTTTTACCAAAGAGATCAGAATGTTGGATCTTATGACAAGTTTGATGAAGATAAATTAGAACAAACACACTAGATATTGGGAGTTATCTAGAAAGGCATATTAAATATGGTGCAAAAGAAGTCCTGAATAGGTCACTGCTTTTTTGCTTGTTTAATTGGAGGAATGGACAAACTTCAAGATTTCTGTTGAAAGGGTTAAAAAAAAAAAGTCTCTAAAATCAGATAGAAATGTGCTATTCTGTTCTTTCACCCCAAATCTCACTGGAGAGGCTTAGAGCCCTTGAATGCTAGGAGATTGAAGGTTGCTGAATTACACAGATCTGTGGCCCAGGGCAAGTGTCCCCTCCCCTTTGCCTCTTTTTCCAAGCCTCTAATGTCCTACCCATGTACATGTAAAGCAGGGGTAAGATTGGCTGGCAAATAAGTCAGGAGCTTCAATTGGGTTTTTGGTAACATGCTTATGGGGGAGGTGAATGACTGACTGAGACTCCATTTAGTTGTTTTCCAGGAACAGGTAAATACAGAGCTTCTTGGCTGGTCATTGAATTTATCTTTTCAGTAATCTGTGCTTTGATGAGCTGAATATTTAAAGGTTGGAGACTGCCATGAAGCCCTGCAGAAGAAAGATGTGGAAGTGAGAGACACTTTCACTATATATAGTGGCTCCCACTTCCAGATCTTTCTCTCTGTGTATATATGGTACTTAGAGAAATCCAATTATCAGGACTCAGTTTTTCTAGCAGTCTCTCTCCTTGGGAATAAGTACAAAGATTTTTAAGGTTTTGCTAGTTGATGTAGCCCTGAACAGGGAAGGACAAGTATAAAATAAGTAGTTAGATTTTATTATTTTTACAGTTTCACTTTTTGTTGAGAAAAATATTTCTAATAAGAAATATACATTTGTGATTTGACATTTGTAGGTTCAGCTTTTCAACATTTCAAATATTTCAGGGCACCCTCTGTAGTGTTTTAGGGTGAAGGGAAGCAACAGGGCATTCTTAAGTGGTTTTTTTGCTGAGAAACAAAGAATGTCATTTTCCTGTGACACAGATTAGTCTTTGAATCAGAGATAGATAATGGAAAAGGGATACGGTAACTGTGTCTTTCTTCCTCATTTTAGGTTATCAAGTTTGTTCCAGTTTAGATATCAAAAGTTATGTCAGTTATTAAGTAGATTTCTAGTTCATCATTGAGGACAGTTTGTGAGGACAAATTATATTCAGGGTATGCCAATTATATTGGCTGTCACTATTTTTTATGAAGCTAAGAGTGAGTGTTCATTGAATGTTATAGGTTGGGGAGGAAGAGTCAAAAGATGTAACTAAGATATTTTTTAAAAACAGAGGGCATATTTTAATTTTACCAAGAAACATGATTTAATATACAGAGGACTGATCTTTTCCCAGATTTTGCTTTTTGTTTTCATTTTTTAAAGTGAGCACCAAGATATGTACTAGCAGATTTTATTTTTAAAATATGTGAATTTGCTCATTTATGTTACATCTTTTTTCTCTAAAGTCATTTTGGCAAACAGACTATTGAAAATTCACAGTCTACAAAACTTGAGGAAGACTTTAATCTTGCTACCAAGGTAAAATGGTCTTTTGTGAAGTTGATTTTCTCAGTTGGAATCTAGTTCTGTATAGTATTTACTTTTCATGTTTTGCAGTGCTGTAAGTATCATTATTTCATGTTGGCAATATAAAGTTGGTCAGATAAGAACATTTTATAGAAAATATGAGTAGTTGATTTAAACTTTTTTTTTACTTTAGTAAATAACAAATGTTTGGTAAATACTTTGAGGTTGTGAGGGCCCAAAAAAGGAATGGGCTGGAGAATATATAGTGACAGGAACATTATATTAGAAAAAACTTTTCCACAGTAAAGAATATATAAAATCTGGTAAATTTTTATTTGGATAAGTGTACTTACTGTGGGTTTTAAAATTATCCTATTGTAACTTAAAAAAAACCTCATGCTTAAATTTGTCTTTAATGGATCACGTTACTTATTATAGTAATCAAGGAATCTCTCTGATACTGTTCAGTTCCAAAACTGTGCCACATAGCATATAGGTTTTTGCACTTATTATTTTGATATCACGTAGTTTTTAGGAGAGAGCTTTGTCTCAGTTTCTCTTCTTGGTTCTTTAAATACACCAAAATAATATTAGAAGTTGTGAAAATTTATTTGGGCATGATGGTGCATGCCTGTAGTTCCAGCTACCAAGGAGGCTGATGCAGGAGGATTGCTTGAGCCCAACAGTTTGAGACCAGTGTGGGCAACATAATGAGACCTTATCTCTAATTTAAAAAATAATAGTAGAAATTTAGAAATGTAAATTCTCTTTCTCAGAATCTGTATTATTAACGGATGCCAGTGTGTTTTCTAAGTTACTTAATTAAAAGTATACTTTAAAGTCTTCATCTAAATGAAGAATGCAGGTTTTACCCCAATTAAACAACCAGTTCTGGAATTAGAGACTCTTAATAAGCATATGGCAAGATTTTAATTTCAGAATTTTTAAATTGCAGTTTTTAAACATATTGTTCTAGGATCTATGATCACATTTGAAAATTTTAAATTTCAGAAGATTTTGTATTTAGTTGTTTACATAATTGTTTTGAAGCTCTTGCATCACTATGAGATACCGCAAGTTAGAAAACATACTTGCATGCATCCTTGTGTACCCAGAATACAGTCTTGCCTATAAAAAGCATTTTAAGAGGTTTTCAATGTGAATAAATAAGCAGACAAATGAATTTTTATGTTATGGAATGTTACAAGTAAGATAATATGCATAATATATCTTAAAATTAATTCTAATTCATTTCTAAAATATGGTTTAAATTTATATTGTCTTTTAATATTTATAATGCATAAATTCATGTAAGTTATCTTGAGAAAATATGTCTTAAATAAGAAGACAATCAGTGACATGTAGTAAATAAGAAAGAAGGTTACGCTGTATTTTCCAGTATCCTCCAAGTGGAGTTTAGATTAAAAAAAAAAATGTAATGAATTTAGTCTCAACTCATGCTCTTTTTTTTTTTTGAAACGGGATCTCCCTCTGTCATGCAGGCTAGAGTGCAGTGGCATGATCTCGGCTCACTTCCTCCTCCACCTTCCAGGTTCGAGCAGTTCTCCTGCCTTAGCCTCCTGTGTAGCTGGTACTACAGGCACGTGCCACCACGCCCACTTTATTTTTGTAATTTTAGTAGAGACAGGATTTTACCCTGTTGACCAGGATGGTCTCAATCTCTTGACCTCATGATTTGTCCTCCTGGGCCTCCCAAAGTGCTGGGATTACAGCGTGAGCCACTGAGCCCGGCCGAAAGTCATGTTCTATTAAACATATATTTTTAAGAAATACATTACTCTAAAATTCTTATTACCAATACTTTCTTCAGGTGAAAAGTTTATGCAACATTCCTTTTTAAATTTTTTCTCTCTCTGTAGTAAGAAAATTCTCACTTTTAGGTATTGGCTGACGACCATGTTTAACTAATTTGGTGTCTTCTTATATAATAATAAAATTTAAATCTTTATTACACAGGTATTAACAAAATAACTAATTATAGTGTAAATACTGATCAGCATTATAGGAATATGTTATGAACAAAAGTCCGTATTTTATGTATTTCATCACATGTCTTATAGTAGTTGTTTTTCATTTTCTTTCATGACTGAAGCTATACTTGATTGGTAAGGTCTCTTGTTTGTTTCTCCCTCTTTCACCTTTTTAAAAATGATTTACCCCAGACTTTTTTTCTCACAGAATACATTTTTTCAGTGTCTGCTTTTGAGAGGGCATCACTGTCTCCATTGTCAGCATATTTATTTACAGGTTTCTATTTAGTTGCTATACAGGATTTTCATTAATCAATCATTGCCTTCCCCATGATTTACTCTTTCTCTGTTTCTTGGAAGAAGCAGAATTTATACAATTATTTATACTTAGCTTTTTGCCACACAGAATAGAAACAACCCATACCATTTCAATGCAAACCCAGTTAAATAAGGTACTATTAAAAACTAAAGTCTCACATTTTTCCACACAAGAGGTAATTAATACAACTGTGAAGAGATATTCCAAAATATAACATGTAATTTAACTTTTTAAATTTTAATTATTTCTATAATATTATAAACTTTGTAAGGGTAAATTTTTGTCCTAGGTTATTTTGGTTAAAAAAATAATCTAGGGGCCGAGTGCGGTGGCTGACGCCTGTAATCCTAGGACTTGGGAAGCCCAGGTGGGTAGATCACGAGGTCAGGAGATCGAGACCATCCTGGCTAACATGGTGAAACCCCGTCTCTACTAAAAATACAAAAAATTAACCAGGTGTGGTGGCAGGCACCTGTAGTCCCAGCTACTCAGGAGGCTGAGGCAGGAGAATGGCGTGAGTCTGGGAGGCGGAGCTTGCAGTGAGCAGAGATTGCACCACTCTAGCCTGGGAGACAGAACGAGACTCCATCTCAAAAAAAAAAAAAAAAAAAGAAAAAGAACAATAATAATCTAATGGATACCATCATATTTCTATAATAATAAATTATATGAAGGGGTGAAATAAAATAATTCATTCATTAATGGATACCACCATATTTCTATAATAATAAATTACATGAACGGGGTGAAATGAAATAATTCATTGAAGAAGGGTAAGATAAACATAGAGACTCCATGAGAGAGTCAAGATGACACAGATTATTATTAAAAAAAGAACAAAAAAAGTTGTTTACATGAGAGCAGGAACGCTCTAGAATAAAAGATATTATATAAATGATTTAAAATAAAAAATTAGAAAACATAGCCAGGTAATAAATTACGGCTCAGGTGTTTTTGAGTGACTTGTAGCTGATTTTAATAAAAGGCTGAAAGAAAATATAAGGATAACTATAGGTAAGAGCAATTTATTGTACTCTTTAAAATACCTAGTAGAGAATAATTTGAATGTTTCTAATATATAGGAAAGATAAATACTTATGGTGATTAATATCTCAATTATTCTGTTTTGATTATGTGAATGTATTAAGTGATAATATGTACCCCCAAAACATGTACATTTATACTGTGTCAACAAAAAATTTATAAATGGCCGGACGCGGTGGCTCACACCTGTAATCCCAGCACTTTGGGAGGCCAAGGCAGACAGATAATGAGGTCAGGAGATCGAGACCGTCCTGGCTAACATGGTGAAACCCTATCTCCACTAAAAAATAGAAAAAAATTAGCCGGGCGTGGTGGCGGGCACCTGTAGTCTCAGCTACTCGGGAGGTTGAGGCAGGAGAATGGCGTGAACCCGGGCGGCGGAGCTTGCAGTAAGCCAAGATTGCACCACTGTACTCCAGCCTGGGCAACAGAGCCAGACTCTGTCTCAAAAAAAAAAAAAAATTATAAACAAGGAACGAAAATTTAATTCTCACTTCTTTTATTAACTTTACGTTTTATATTTAATTTAGTCATATTAATGTAGAATGCAAAGTGAAATCTGTTTTAGGCCTTGTCAGCCTTATTGTGAATTATCAATTTTTGACTCTTTGGTTTCTGGTTTAAGATTTCTAATTTAATGTTTGACATATTCTTAGGTTATTTAACTAATTTATCTTGCTCTTTGATGTAACCGTGGTAGCTGTTTTGAATATTTTTGATTATTAATAGAGTATAAATAAATAAGCATTTTATTTAAGCTTGTTATTAAAATTACATTTTCTGATCATATGAACAATGTTCTTATTCTGTGTCTCTTAAATTTTTAATCACCTTTTTAAAATCACTTTTAAGCTAGAACACTCTCAAAGAAATAAATGTAGAAATTATTAATCTCTGAAAATATTCTGATATCTTTTGTTCATAGTATGTATGTAGTGGTATTATATACACACAACAAATGAATGTATTCAATATTTGTGGATTTTAAAAGTAAAGTGCCTATTATCATAGAATCATATGTGAGGAAGATTGTTAACAGAGTATACAAACTTAACATCGGAAGAATTGTTTTACTCTTAAAATATCTCTTGCAATGGGGATATTTTATATTATTTCAGGAAGCCTTATTAACTTTAGTCTTCATAATTATTAAACCTTGCACATACATTTGTTTATTTCTAAAACTCAGGAATCCTGTTGATTTGAATTTTTAGTTTCTTTCTTCACTTCTGTGAATACTGAATTCTGCTTGACAATCATAGATATACATAAAACTATTAAATCTTGAACTTGAATAATTATTGCTTAATTTTCTTTATGTGAGATCTTTTCTCCAATTTTAAACTTCCATCCTATATGGTGTAAGCCTGGGCAACAGAGCCAGACTCTGTCTCAAAAAAAAAAAAAATTATAAACAAGGAACAAAAATTTAATTCTCACTTCTTTTAGTAACTTTATGTTTTATATTTAATCTAGTCATATTTACAATAATGTAGAATGCAAAGTGAAATCTGTTTTAGGCCTTGTCAGCTTTATTGTGAATTATTAATTTTTGACTCTTTGGTTTCTGGTTTAAGATTTCTAACTTAATGTTTGACATATTCTTAGGTTATTTAACTAATTTATCTTACTCTTTGATATAACCTTGGTAGCTGTTTTGAATATTTTTGATAATAGAGTATAAATAAATAAGCATTTTATTTAAGCTTGTTATTAAAATTAAATTTTCTGATCATATGAACAAGGTTCTTAATCTGTATATCTTAAAAGAGAAAAATCACTTTTAAGCTACAAAACTCTCAACGAAATAAATGTAGAAATTATTAATCTCTAGGAATATTCTGACATCTTTTGCTCATAATATCTGTATGTAATGGTATTATATGCACACATCAACTGAATGTAATCAATATTTGTGAATTTTTAAAAGTAAAGTACCTATTATCATAGAATCATATGTAAGGGAAGATTGTTAACAGAGTAAACAAACTTATCATTGGAAGAATACTTTTTAAAAACTCTTAAAACTATCTCTTGCAATGGGGATATTTTATATTCTTTCCAGGAAGCCTTATTAACTTTAGTCTTCATAACTATTACACCTTGCACATATATTTGTTTATTTCTAAAACTCAGGAATCCTGTCGACTTGAATTTTTTTAGTTTCTTTCTTCACTTCTCCTGTGAATACTGAATCCTGCTTGACAATCATAGATATATGTAAAAACTATGAAATCTTCAACTTGAATAATTATTGCTTAATTTTCTTTATGTGAGATCTTTTCTCCAATTTTAAACTACCATCCTATATGGTGTAAGTAGGCAATTTGAGCTAGTATTATATTGTTTACAGGAACATAAGAAAAGCATGTGAATTTTAAAGCAGGGTTTCACATTTCTATCTCACTTTATAGTAGTACTTAAAAATGCCTCGTAATTCTATGGGTAAGCATTTCTCTTCTACAATTAAAAATTTCAAGGTTTTTATATAGGTCATTTTGCAGAATCTTGTTTTAGAATTAAATGATTTCATTCAATTCAAAGATGCATATTGCAATAATATTTCAGAAATAAATATTTACATATATATATAAAATTATATTCTTGAAACAAATTTGGAAGTATATGACTGAGAAACTTAATCTTACGTTTTTCTCTCTCCTTTAATTTCATTTTCAAAATTTCAACAGTCTGTGTAGATTTGTGTTGCTTAATTCTACCCATTTAGTCTAACTTATAAATATTTATTTCCTTATCACTATGTAATTTTCCTCATGTAGATTATCTACTCATACTCCAAATGTATTTATCCAGATCTTTCTTCCAAGCCCCTTGGATGCCTCAAATCTTAGAGGTCTCAAACTGAAAGCATCTTTTTTAAAATTCTTTTCCTGCCTCTTTTCTGACTCTTTGTAATCTACTCAGTCATCTGGTTTCCCCATCCTAGTAAATAACACCTAGGAAGTAGCCATGAAATGCTCAAGCACTTCAACCTCCATTTTAACCGTCCCCACATCCTGCACTTCAACCTCCATTTTAACCGTCCCCACATCCTGCACTTCAACCTTCCTCCAGGTCACCAAGCCAGTCACACACCAAAATTTGTATTATCTACCTTCTTATAATTTTCCATATCTTATTACCGTAATTAACTCTCTACCTATAATTTTGAAGTACTCCTTTCTAGTTTTGCCCCATCTCCCCATGTTCATCTATCTTTACATCACTGGAAGGGTCACCTTTCTAAAATATATTTGTAATGATATAACTCATCTGCATATTGAGCAGATACCCATTACCTGAAGGGTTAAGTTCACATTCTAGCGTGACACATATCTTGTATGGTGTGGCCCCATTTTCTCTCTTCAACTCATTTCCTCTGACTGTGTTCCAGTTTTACCATATCACTTTTGCACCCCTCAGTTGCCATGTTGTTTCATGCCTTATTACTTTGCACATGCTGTTGCACCTAGAGTCTTTGTATCCTGACTCTGCACTTTGCCTGTCCTTCCAAATATGGCCCCATTATGGCAGCATTTTCTGTGCTTTTCAGGTGAAATTGATTTTCTCTCCTTTAATTTCATTTTCAAAATTTCAACAGTCTGTGTAGATTTGTGTTGCTTAATTCTACCCATTTAGTCTAACTTATAAATATTTATTCCCTTATCACTATGTAATTTTCCTCATGTAGATTATCTACTCATACTCCAAATGTATTTATCCAGATCTTTCTTCCAAGCCCCTTGGATGCCTCAAATCTTAGTGGTCTCAAACTGAAAGCATCTTTTTTAAAATTCTTTTCCTGCCTCTTTTCTGACTCTTTGTAATCTACTCAGTCATCTGGTTTCCCCATCCTAGTAAATAACACCTAGGAAGTAGCCATGAAATGCTCAAGCACTTCAACCTCCATTTTAACCGTCCCCCACATCCTGCACTTCAACCTTCCTCCAGGTCACCAAGCCAGTCACACACCAAAATTTGTATTATCTACCTTCTTATAATTTTCCATATCTTATTACCGTAATTAACTCTCTACCTATAATTTTGAAGTACTCCTTTCTAGTTTTGCCCCATCTCCCCATGTTCATCTATCTTTACATCACTGGAAGGGTCACCTTTTAAAATCACTTTTAAGCTAGAACACTCTCAAAGAAATAAATGTAGAAATTATTAATCTCTAAAAATATTCTGATATCTTTTGTTCATAGTATGTATGTAGTGGTATTATATACACACAACAAATGAATGTATTCAATATTTGTGGATTTTAAAAGTAAAGTACCTATTATCATAGAATCATATGTAAGGGAAGATTGATAACAGAGTAAACAAACTTATCATTGGAAGAATACTTTTTAAAAACTCTTAAAACTATCTCTTGCAATGGGGATATTTTATATTATTTCCAGGAAGCCTTATTAACTTTAGTCTTCATAATTATTAAACCTTGCACATACATTTGTTTATTTCTAAAACTCAGGAATCCTGTTGATTTGAATTTTTTAGTTTCTTTCTTCACTTCTGTGAATACTGAATTCTGCTTGACAATCATAGATATACATAAAAACTATTAAATCTTGAACTTGAATAATTATTGCTTAATTTTCTTTATGTGAGATCTTTTCTCCAATTTTAAACTTCCATCCTATATGGTGTAAGTAGGCAATTTGAGCTAGTATTATATTGTTTACAGGAACATAAGAAAAGCATGTGAATTTTAAAGCAGGGTTTCACATTTCTATCTCACTTTATAGTAGTACTTAAAATGCCTCGTAATTCTATGGGTAAGCATTTCTCTTCTACAATTAAAAATTTCAAGGTTTTTATATAGGTCATTTTGCAGAATCTTGTTTTAGAATTAAATGATTTCATTCAATTCAAAGATGCATATTGCAATAATATTTCAGAAATAAATATTTACATATATATAAAATTATATTCTTGAAACAAATTTGGAAGTATATGACTGAGAAACTTAATCTTACGTTTTTCTCTCTCCTTTAATTTCATTTTCAAAATTTCAACAGTCTGTGTAGATTTGTGTTGCTTAATTCTACCCATTTAGTCTAACTTATAAATATTTATTCCCTTATCACTATGTAATTTTCCTCATGTAGATTATCTACTCATACTCCAAATGTATTTATCCAGATCTTTCTTCCAAGCCCCTTGGATGCCTCAAATCTTAGTGGTCTCAAACTGAAAGCATCTTTTTTAAAATTCTTTTCCTGCCTCTTTTCTGACTCTTTGTAATCTACTCAGTCATCTGGTTTCCCCATCCTAGTAAATAACACCTAGGAAGTAGCCATGAAATGCTCAAGCACTTCAACCTCCATTTTAACCGTCCCCCACATCCTGCACTTCAACCTTCCTCCAGGTCACCAAGCCAGTCACACACCAAAATTTGTATTATCTACCTTCTTATAATTTTCCATATCTTATTACCGTAATTAACTCTCTACCTATAATTTTGAAGTACTCCTTTCTAGTTTTGCCCCATCTCCCCATGTTCATCTATCTTTACATCACTGGAAGGGTCACCTTTCTAAAATATATTTGTAATGATATAACTCATCTGCATATTGAGCAGATACCCATTACCTGAAGGGTTAAGTTCACATTCTAGCGTGACACATATCTTGTATGGTGTGGCCCCATTTTCTCTCTTCAACTCATTTCCTCTGACTGTGTTCCAGTTTTACCATATCACTTTTGCACCCTCAGTTGCCATGTTGTTTCATGCCTTATTACTTTGCACATGCTGTTGCACCTAGAGTCTTTGTATCCTGACTCTGCACTTTGCCTGTCCTTCCAAATATGGCCCCATTATGGCAGCATTTTCTGTGCTTTTCAGGTGAAATTGATTTTTCTCTCCTTTATGCCCTTATGTATTTTATTGACTTAAATTGTAGAACTGGTGAGTTATGTTTTTCTGTTCTTATTTGTTTTCACATGTCTCTACCATTTCTTGAATGTAAGCTAGAATTTATCTTCTGTGTGTATTTTCTGCTTCTACTAGGTTAGTGCCTGTGATTTGATAGATACAATGGATGTTTTGTTTTGTTTTGTCTGACAAATTGAGTGAGTGAGTGAATAAATACAATTTTTTTCCTGAAGATTTTTTTGTTGTTGCTTTTCGGTTTTTTGTAATAGGAGGGAGCAACAAAGACAGTAACTGGACAACAAGAAAATGATATTGGCATTATTGAACAAGCTCCACAAGATCAAAAAAGTAATGACGATTTTATTTTTTATGCCAAAATAATAAAAGTGGTAATTTAGTGAATATCTCTGAAAATTTTTCTATGCTTAAATGCTATTATTTAGAAAACAATTTTGTAGACCAAATAACAATGTCTACTTAAAAAAATACTTTCTGCTGTCTTTTCTCATACTATCAATTCTTTTTTCTGAACCTGCTTCAATTTTGAATTTCTATTTTTGCTGTTAACTCTTATTTTTGAAATATTCATAAATGGAAATAGATTTGTATATGTTTTTACACTTTACAGTAATAAATGTTCTCATATATGTGTCTGTGAATAACATTTTGTAGATAAGATGCCCACATCAGAATCAGGACAAAAAGAAGATATAAAATCACCTTCTGATTCTGAGGTATGTGTATTGTTGTTGATGTTATTTTAAAATTTAAGTAATGAGTAATCTTAAAACATAGAAAGATGATTTGACTTTATTTTCTCACCTCTGCATGTGTCTATATGAAATTATTTTCTGGCATTTATCAGAACGTACTTTTTAATCATGTGCCAAGTGGATAACAGTTGCATAGTGCAATTCTGCTGATTTGCAGTATTAATTTTGAAGCCAGTGTAGAATAGTGCAAAAGAAAATAAGGCTTAGAAGGCACCAGGAATCTATTCGAGTTCTGAAGTTAAATTTGTCTAAAAACTAAAAAATTTCTCTGCGTTCATTTATGGGCAAATGTATGATTCTATGTATATCTAGATATACAAAAGCTCTAACTGGATTCAGGGAGAAAGAGTTTAAACTGTAGTCTTAGTCTTGCTCAACTTGGAACTTGAAAAGATCATGCCTGGGACTTGAAAGTATTGGTATATTTTGATTATCCAGTATATATCTGAAAGAACATTTCAGGAATTGGATAAACATGAGAAATAGGACACCTGTAAAACTGTAATAACAACAATTTGGTTGAGTAGTATTTTAATAAGCAGGCATTCTTTTCACAAATAGAAATCTTTGAGTCCCTTTGTGGCAGCCATGTTTGCAGCCACATAAGTATCAAATAATAATGATGTATTCCAAGGTCTCAGCTGTGGATGTGAAAGAGATAGGAATGGCCTTACCACTTAGAAGCAGCAGCTGCGTAGTGGTAACAACAATGAGTGGATGTCAAAAAATAAGTCTGTATTTTGGTTCTGTCACTTACTATCTATGGGAACTTGGAAAAAATCATTTAACCTAATCAAATACCAGTAAGCTTGTTAATAAAAATAGTGCTCATATCTACCTCTTAGGTACATGTGATGAAATAATGTTGTAACAAATGTGAAAAGATTTTGTAAACTGGAAAGTCTGTATACGAATGTAAGATGAAATGATCAAAGTGGCATTTATGTGAGAGCAGTATTGTTAGCACAAGAACGGGGAGTAGGAACAGGCATGTGGATTTCTAATTTTGGGTAAGGGGATGGTAACTTTCAGCAGGCTACAACTGCAGATTTTCCATAGAAATATAGCAGTTTGGAAAGTTAGACTTTCCTGATGAGATTTTCAATGTTTTGACCTGGAGTAATTTCTTTCTGAGCACTAACTGTGTTAGGCAATGAGACTCTGAATATCCAAGATGAGGGATTATGCTGTAGTAGTAGGAAGAGAATAACAAATAGAAAAAACTTATAAGTCACTATAACTTTTTCTTAAAAACAAAACAGAGAATGTTTGGTTAGAGAAAATTGAAGAACTTTATAATTAGCATGGGTGTGGCAGTGGCAGTGGAATTCTGTGGTCAGAGTAGATCTTTCTGAGACTGCCATTTAATCTCCATCTCAAAGATGAGGCGTAGGCCATATGAAAGTCTAGGAGGAAGACATTCTAAACAGAGAGAACAGTGGACCGTATTTGTTCATCATTTTGTTCTTAACCTAGAATGACTAGGAAGTAGAAAGTGCGGTAACCACCAACATCATCATCATCCTCATTATTCTAAAGTGAAGAAAAATCTGCAAATATGTGTCTGGCACATGTTACACGTTTCACGAATACATGTTTTTGTTTTTCTCTTTTTATGAAGGCTTGCTCTACTTTTCTGAAGTTGTGTCTTAATGAATCACATACTTTATCTAATGACTGTTTACTTTCATTTAAAAGTAACATAAATAAAAGTTTTCCTTCTGAATCTTTCCTTTTATTCAAGCAGTTCTTTATCAGCAAAAAACTTGTAAAAATTATTCTTATTATCTTAAGCCCTTGTTTTCCTAAATGAAACAATTTCTACAGAGTTCTATTCCTACCCTGTATGACATACTCTGAAAATTCTCTTCATGCCCTGCATAGTTTTTAACAAAAATTCTATAATTATGCGTATGTCAAGTGTTTAATCATATTGTGTTCTGTTTGAAATGCCCTATTATTTTTGGTGAGGACTACAGAGTAAGGCAGATACTTTGAATTTAATTCCTTTTGTACACGAGTGAATTTTTTCTGAATATGTTTTATTTTCCATGCTCAGTAACCTAGTCAATAGCAACATGAAGATAAAAGATAAGTTTGATATACAGAGCACATTTGAGGTTTCCTCTTGAAATGTTTTGGTGTTCAATATGTGAACAGCTTTAAATCTAATTGCCTTTAAAGTAAAAAAAAATATATGTTTTAAGAAATTTTTTTTTTTTTTTGAGATGGAGTCTCGCTCTGTCACCAGACTAGAGTGCAATGCCTGATCTCAGCTCACTGCAGCGTCTACATCCTGGGTTCCAGCAATTCTCCTGCCTCAGCCTCCTGAGTAGCTGGGATTACAGGCACCTGCCACCATGCCCAGCTAATTTTTGTATTTTTAGTAGAGATGGGATTTCACCCAGTTGGCCAATATGGTCTCGATCTCTTGACCTCGTGATCCACCCACCTTGGCCTCCCAAAGTGCTGTGATTACAGGTGTGAGCCATTGTGCCCAGTCCATAAAAAAGATTTTAAATAAAAGTATTGATGCTTGTCATTTTTATTATTTTAAAATTGAAAATATTTATTGATGTGGCTCACGCCGTAATCCCAGTGCTTTGGGAGGATGAGGCGGGCGGATCACTTGAGATCAGGAGTTCAAGACCAGCCTGGCCAA
>JAKFHT010002628.1:0-14525 GCA_023783455.1 Erythrocebus patas | reverse complement strand
AGGGAGACAGTGAAGCCAAGACGGATACCGTGTCAGACATTTTGGTAGCTGAGCCATCAGTGAGGGCACGGTCCACGCATGGCCTCTTATTAGTTGTGTGGACCGGCATTGGCCTGCTTGCAACCTGAAAGAAAGGAGACCACACACGTTAGAAGTTCCTCGGCATCGAGCCAACATGGAAATCAACCACATCCAAAGACAAGGTGTACACAGCAGGAAATTCTTAATACGGTACGGACAGGCGGTCCTTGGAAGTAGGGACAGATCCTCAAGGTGAGTGCTGATCAGGACAAGACCCATGAAAAATGCACTCTCGAGCTATGATCTGAGAATACCATGTTTCTAAAGACTGTGTCTTGGGCATTCACTGGATCAAAGCGCCTCCACTCAACCTTCCATGAAGTGGGACGGACTAATGCCCTTCTGAAGGCAGGTCGGTGGCTCAAGGGTTCCCAGGACGTCGTTTCTGAAAACATGCATGTTCCTGGGGTGAGCCGCCTCCATGTTTGGGGCCCCTGAGGGACTAATTTCCTCACGCTGCTAGGAAGACGTTGTTGGCAGGCTTGCCATCATTGCACAGAGAGAAAGCAACAGGAAATACGGCATCTTCAGATGCCTTCATCTGGAATCAAATGGACCTGGAAGGATCGTGGAGTCCCTGACCCCAAGAAGGCAGGGAAGAAGGGTTCCTGATCCCCTCACACACACGGGAACCTGAAAGGAAATCAACCAGGGTGACCTAGAGGAGAAAAAGACCAGGGGCCCAGGGTGACACTCACCCTCAGATAATCACAAGATTCCGTGGATTCTTTTCGATTTGGCGGCAGCTTCTCCGGAGGTGTCCCGGAAAAGATCTGGAGGAGAGCCTTCCTCTGCAGGTCTTGTTGCCTGCAGAAGAGAAAAAGTTCAGGCCCTGCCCCCTGGTTCTCCCCAGGAGACAGGGAGAACCCTGTCTGGGGCCCAGTCCCGTTCTGTGTTTTGTGATACATAAATGGAACTTTTGTGCCCTTTCCGCCTCTGCACCTTCCCTCATGTGCCAACCTTCCCATCCTGCTGGTGGCCCTCTAGGCTTCCCAAGTAAGGACTGTCATTTGGATTCCGTTGCTTTTCCCCCTGTCATGGGGAACCTGCACGAAGCGCCCCCGCCTCTCCACCGTCCCTGAATCTCCCAGAGCCAAAGGAGCTCCCGGATGGGGAACCCGGGAGGACACGGAGCTCTGGTCTGTTTCTCTGCAGCGTTCCTTCCCTTTCCCAGAGATGGAAAGGCACACGGTGTGCGGGTGCAGTGACACTGTGTCCTTAGGTGGCAGTACCCTAAGGGTGGTGAAAACCCCTCCCACTGCTCACCTTGGTCTCGCTTCCTTCTCTCCCTTTTCCTTGTTCAAGGGCCCAGGGTTCCTTCGAACCTGGGGCTTCCATGGTTTCCGGTTTTCCTTCCCTTCCTTTCTCCCAAAGGTCTGGGGAACCAGGGCTCCGTTCCAGCACTTCATGGGGCACCTGGTACTTCTGGCCGTGTGGCCAAAGGCCCCGCAGTTTTTGCACTTGACCTGTGGGTGGAAAGGAAGTGATGTCAGTGAATGAGCTGAAGCCACAGGCAGTGATCCAATGTCAACATTGAGACGGATTGTGAATTCAGAACTGAGTGAGGATTCCAAAGCGGGGACACTGGCATGGGGACACTTAAGTGGCGGGAGGGTTCGGTTACGATGTTCCCTCCCAAAGCCCATGTGACGGAGGAACTCTCAAAGGAAGGACTCAGGGTTCTAGCGGGGACGATCGTGAACCCGATGTTCACAACACAGCCCAACCTGGCTACACAGGATTCTGAGTGGAAAGGGAGGTTGCTCCCAAGAGTCTCTCCAGGGACCTGTCGGGCCGGGGAGGAGGTCCCAAGCCAGGCCCACCTTGGATGGGAAAAGCAACCCGGGTGGTGCTGGCAGAACTCTTTGGAATCCAACCCAGTCTCTGAGGACCGTGTGACACTCGCCCCTCCTCCCCCCTCGATACCCAAAAGATTCCAGGGCTAGACGTACCCTGGGATCTTCTTCATCGGGTGGGGGAGCCCTTGGCCCAACTGGGGCCCTCTGCTGCTTCTGGAGGGTCTGGGCTCTCACGAGTCTGTTTGCCCCACTTTTGGGGTCACGACGTGCCATCATCTTCGTCTCCTGGGCGTTTTATGGCCGCCTTTTTCAGGGGTTGATGGTTGGGTCACCTGAATCACACACAAACACACACAAAGCGATGGTTAGGCACATTGGATATTCACACACCCACAAGAAACCCTCAGCTAATTCCATGACAGTGTGGTCATGAGGAGACCTCACCACCCGTCGGTCAAATCTGTGGATCACAATGTGGTGTGTGCATCCTCAGATATTGTGTGTTCCTCTGCCGTGACTACCTGGTCCAAGAGTAAACTTCGCCTGCCACATGGCCCACGGCCTAGGTATGTGGAGTTGGAGTTGAGATTTCAATCCCAACCAAACAACTGATTCTGGAGACTGGACTTAGGTCTATCACCACTCACTCCAGTAGAAGACACAATGATTCTCTCTCCCCTGAGGGACAAAAGAATCGAAGCTACAGGGCATGGCCGATGTCACCCCTTGGCAGGTCTGCTTGAAGTCAGGGATAAGGGATGCTTCCTATCAGAACTCAAATCGCTACTCTTGCCGTTTCATTAGGCAACTTCCAAACACAAATTCATCAAGAGGAGTTATCTCCCTCTCTACCACACTAGCAGGTGATGGTCTTTCCTGCTCTGTCTTTTTGGCTTTAGCTCCAGTCCCTCTTTATTTATTTTTCTGGTATTTTACACACGCCATACGAATTCATCTAAACAAACGCTGAACAAGTGGCATATGAATTTCTTACATGGCTAAAGGGCAAACCACCCCTTTTCCAAAGTTCTTTTTCCATTTACCCACCAATTCAGCATGCTGGAGTAAATTTCTTTTGCATTTCCATCTGGCTCTTCTCCCAGGCACGGAGATGGAAATGTTTTCTCGCTTTCTGTTCCAAGAATTACGGGTAAGGAGAACACATCCTACCGCATCAGCGAGCCCCAGTGTGATCTGTTTCTTTCACTCTCCTTTGTCTCTTTTCCCCCAACCCCTCAGGGATTACGTGAAACAACCAGTCGTTCAGGGAAACTAACCTGAAATTACAGGTCTACTTTCTTTCCTCGGCTGGCGCTCAGATGGACAGGTGCGCTGGCGCTCAGATGGGCAGGTGCTGGAGCAGCCCTGCTGGAAGCGGTGCAGCCTTCAGGAAGCCGGAGGAAGGGGCAGAGAGGGACCTTTGCTTTCCAGGTTGCCTTTTATACTGCCTCTGGACCCCTGACGCGAAACGGACCCTAACCTAATCAACTTAATCCAATTACATGACCTGGAAAGGTCTATTTGCCCAGCCCACTCTAAGACGATGTTCACTATGGACAGACATTCTAAAACCTACCTGTACAGCTGCAAGCTTTGAAGAATAGATGTTTCCTGTCAGGTATGTAGCACTGGTGCATGTACCCCTGTCTGGTTTTACATCTTTTTTTTTTTTTAAACAAGGTGCTAAAATAGACACAGTGTAATTGGACCATATTTACTCTATTTCAACGTAGGCCTCAGTGTCATCAAGGAGGTGCACCTTGACATGCAATCTCGGTCGTTATCCATCTTCAGAGCTTCTCCTTCTTCCCCACAGTAAGTGCGTCAGCAGAAAACCCTGACCACACCCTCACGTGTTTTCTCCTCCAGGAGGCGCTTGGAAACCACCGTGAACTGGACTGCGCTGGGAAACCCAGATGAAGAAAGTCAACACCGCTTTGTCCTTCAGTGCCTGGCTCATTTTTCAGCTCATCCTGCGGCTCCAGGCATTATGCCTGAAGAGTCTCCAGGACACCTGTGGGGCTCTATTTCCTTGGGTCCCGTTGCCATTTCTCTGGATTTGCGAAGATCCAGCGGACTTTCTGTGGAACTCTCTTGTCGGGGAACTTGGGTGCCACGTCCCCTCATTCTGCCCTTCGTCATCTGCACCTGCACGAGTTAGGGTCCAAGTTCCCTGGACGGGAAGAGACAGGCAGGAGTCGGAATGGTGAACCAGCACACTGGGGGCATTTTCTCACTTGGTCCAAGTGACCCCATGGTCTTCTAGAGCTTTGGAACCAGTCGCGTCCCACTTGACACTACACCCGACTCTCAGTTGCTGAATCTTGTTGGCCCTCTGGCGATCTCCTGTTGGATGAGTTGCACCTGCTGAAACTCGATTTCCCCTGGATTTGCGCTTCATTAATTATTCATGATTCAGGTGGGAACGCCTGCTTACATCCCCCTGTGGCTGTTCTCTGAGCTTTCCGGTCACATCGTTTCCTGCCATGCTCTTTGGTTCATTTTGGTCATGCTCCTTCTGCTGTCAGAGGAGCAGAGAGTTGATCTTGTTGATTCTGGATACTGATAGTTTCTAGGTGATCTGGATAACCAGGTAACGACCCTCAACAGCGGCGGAAAGGGAGCAGCCATTTGGTGTTGCTCAGAAAATCCCACTCAGTTCCCAGGCCTCCTAGATGTGGAATCCTGTCAGAGTTGTTCCCAGGTTAGAGAACGGAGATAGCCTGTGCATGGTGGGATATCTTTACCTAGAGCTTTCAGTGAGTCTCGACCTCAGCTACTCTTAGGATCAGGGGAGAAGCATGGAAAGGCCCTGTGCTCAGGCATCTGGAAAGAAGACGGGATGAATATTCTACCTCTGAAGTACGTCCCAAATCTGGGAGTTTACTTCCCAGATTAATAGTGTCATCGACAATTATTAAAATTGGTCATTAGTGTTTAATAATTAATCATATTATTACTCCTAATACCGCAGGGTGTGTACACCTACCTGTGATGTCATTCCTAATATCCAGGGAGGGAGAGCATGGTTTTAGTTTTAATATCGCAATAAGGGCACACTCACCCTGTGACACAAATCCTAATATCCAGTGTGGTAGAGTATGACATGACTCCCACATAGCAATGAATAGACAGCCACCCGGTGATATGGCTCCTTATATTCACGGAAGATGAGCATGATATTAGTCCCAATATCGCAGAGAGGGTACAGGTCTTCTGTGTTATGATTTCTAATATCCAGAGGAGGAGAGGATGATAATAATTCCAGTGTCGTAGGCTGTGTTCACCGGCCCTGTGACATTGTTATTAATATCTTCGAAGGGAGAGGATATTACTCCCAATGTGGCAGGGGGTGTACATCCACCCTGTGATATTCTTTATATTCCAAGGCCGAGAGGTTGATATTACTCCTAGTATCACAGACACTGTACACCCCCGTGTTTTTAATCTCTGTGATATTCAGAGTAGTATCATCCTCTCCTGGGTGGAAATTGGGAACAGTATCACCGGGGGCGTGTACACACCCTGCGATACTGAAAGTCATATCATCCTCTTCCCTCCTGGATCATGGAAACAACATCACTGTGGGGGTGTACACTTTCTGCGATATTGGGAGTAACATTATCTTCTGTGCCTTGGATTATTAAGGATAATATCACGGGGGCATGTGTACATCTTCTGCAATATTGGGAATAATATTATCCTCTCTCCCCCTGCATATTAGGAAAGATATCACAGAGTGCGTGTTCACCTCCTTCGATATGGGGATTAAAACCATCTTCTCCTGTTCCGGATATCAGGAGGAATATCACACGGGGATGTACAGTGTCTGTGATACTGGGAGTAATATCAACCTCTAGGCCTAGGAATATTAAGAAGAGTATAACAGGGTGGATGTATACCCCCTGTCATATTGGAAGTAACATTAGCCTCTCCCCCCAGTGGATATTAGGAACAATATCCCAGACTGGGTGTATGCTTCCTGCTCTACGGGGAGTAATATCATCCTCTCCCTTCTATGATATAAATAACAATATCACAGGGCAGGTGAACACAGCCTGCGATACTGGAATTATTATCACCCTCTCCCCCTCTGGATACTAGGAACTATATCACAGATGAGTTGTACCCTCCCTGCGATATTGGGAGAGATATTATATGCTTCTTCCGTGAATATTAGGAGCAATATCACTGGGTGGCTGTCCATTCATTGCTATGTTGGGAGTCATGTCATACTCTACCCCCTAGATATTAGCATCACCGCACAGGGTGAGTGCACACCTACTGCGATATTAAAACTAAAATCATGCTCTCCTTCCCTGGATATTAGGAACAACATCACAGGTAGGTGTACACCCCCTGCGGTATTAGGAGTAATAATATGATTAATTATTAAACATCTATGGTCGATTTTAATAATTATCAATGACACAATTAATAGGATGCCATTATTAAATATGGATAATTATTTTAAATATATGATTATGTACTCTTGAAAATAATTAGTAATATTAATGTCATTTAACAATATTATTAGTTCTTAATATTAATAATTATTTTATTACCAACATCACTTAGTATTGATTTAAGTAACATTAATTGCTGATATCATTATTTTATTAATAGTGATATTATGATTAATTGTTATACTAATCGTTAACATTTTTTACCAGTATTAATTTATACTATCTTTATTGTGATTATTAATATTGATGATTGCTATCAATTTTTATTATATTTATTAATATTAATAATTAACAGACTTGTTCCTGATATCCGACGGGGAGAGGATGATATTACTCCCAATATCGAAGAAAGTGTACATCCCTCTATGATATTATTTCTAATAGTCAGGGGGTAGAGGATGACATTATTGAAACTATCGCAGTGGGTGTCCATTCCTTCGGTCATTTTGTTCCTTATATCCTGAGTGGGAGAGGTTGATATGACTCCCAATATCACAAGAAGTGTACTACCGCCTGTAATATAGTTCCTAACATCTAGGTGGGGAGAGGATGATATTACTGCCCATATCGCACGAGTTGTAAAACCCCTTCGATATTTTGCCTACGATCCTGAGGGGAGAGGATGATATTATTCCCAATATCGAAGAAGATGTACAACCCCCTGTGACACTATGTTCAATATCCACTTTGGGAGACGATGACATTACACCCAATATCGCAGGGGATGTACATCCACCTTGGGATATTGTTCCTTATATCGAGAGGGGGAGAAGATGTTATTACTCCCAATAACGCAGGGGCTGTGGCTGTAAACCCCTCCTGTGTAATTGTTTTTAATATCCTAGGCAAGAGAGGATGACACTACACCCAATATCGCAGGGGGTATACATTCACCCAGTGATATTGTTCTTAATGTACTCCACCTCTGTCCGCCAGGGATATCGTTTCTAATATCCAGGGGAAGAGAGGATAACATTATGCCCAATATCGCAGGGGAGTGTACACACCCTCTGTGATGTTCCTAGTATCCAAAGATAGAGACGATGATGTTACTGGCCATATCAAAGCGGGTGTACACCCTTCTGTGATACTGTTTTTGACATTCAGTGGGGGAGAGGATAACATTAATCCCAATATCACATAAGGCGTACAGAACCCTGTGATGTAGTTCCTAATGTACAGGGGAAAGAGAAGAATATTGCTCTCAATATCGCAGGGGGTGTAACCACCCTGTCCCCTGTATATTGCTTCTAATACGCAGCGGCATGGAGGCTGATAGTACTCCCAATATCCCAGAAGGTGCACACACACCTGTGATGTAGTTCCTAATATCTAGCGGGAAAGAGGCTGATTTTACTTTCGATATTGCAGTGGGTGTACACCACCCCCAACCCCAGGGTATCATTCCTAATATCCAGGCGGGAAGAAGATGACATGGCTGACAATATCGAAGGGGGTGGACACCTTTTCAGTGATACGGTTCCTCTGATCCAGGGGGTGAGAGGATGATATTACTCCCAATAAAGTAGGAACCGTACAGCCACCCTGGAATTTTTTCCTTAATAACCACAGGGGATTGGTGACATTACTACCAATATTGCAAGGGGTGCACACCCCTCCTGTGATATTGCTTCTCATATCCAGGAAAGGAGAAGATGGTATTAGTACCAATATTGAAGGGATGGACAGCCCCCATGGGATATTGTTCTAAAGATACATGTGGAAAGAGGATGAGATTCCATACAATATAACAAGGGGTGTACACCCCACCTGTGATATGAGTCGTAAAACCTAGAAGAAGAGAGAATGACATTGCTTCCAAAAACACACGGATTGTACACCCACCCTGTGATATTGTTCTTGTCATCTAAAGGAAGAGATGATGATACTACTCCCACTACTGGAGAAGGTACACACCCCCCTGTGATATTGTTCCTCATAACTTGTGGGGGAAAGCATGATATTACTTCCAATATGACAGTGGCTTGACACCCAGTCTGTGATATTGCTCCTAATTTCCAGTAGGTAAAGTATGATGTTCCTGCCAAGACAGTAGTGGGTGTACAGCCACCGTGTGATATTTCTCCGAATATTCAGGGAAACACAGGATGAAATTAAACCAAATGTCCCAAAAAGTGTACACCCATTGTGTGATATGGTTCCTCTTATCCAGGGGTGAGAGGATGATATTACTCCCAATAACGCAGGGGCTGTGGCTGTACACCCTCCTGTGATATTGCTTCTCATATCCAGGAAAGGAGAAGATGGTATTAGTACCAATATTGAAGGGATGGACAGCCCCATGGGATATTGTTCTAAAGATACATGTGGAAAGAGGATGAGATTCCATCCAATATAACAAGGGTGTACACCCTCCTGTGATATTGCTTCTCATATCCAGGAAAGGAGAAGATGGTATTAGTACCAATATTGAAGGGATGGACAGCCCCATGGGATATTGTTCTAAAGATACATGTGGAAAGAGGATGAGATTCCATCCAATATAACAAGGGTGTACACCCTCCTGTGATATTGCTTCTCATATCCAGGAAAGGAGAAGATGGTATTAGTACCAATATTGAAGGGATGGACAGCCCCATGGGATATTGTTCTAAAGATACATGTGGAAAGAGGATGAGATTCCATCCAATATAACAAGGGTGTACACCCTCCTGTGATATTGCTTCTCATATCCAGGAAAGGAGAAGATGGTATTAGTACCAATATTGAAGGGATGGACAGCCCCATGGGATATTGTTCTAAAGATACATGTGGAAAGAGGATGAGATTCCATCCAATATAACAAGGGTGTACACCCTCCTGTGATATTGCTTCTCATATCCAGGAAAGGAGAAGATGGTATTAGTACCAATATTGAAGGGATGGACAGCCCCATGGGATATTGTTCTAAAGATACATGTGGAAAGAGGATGAGATTCCATACAATATAACAAGGGGTGTACACCCCACCTGTGATATGAGTCGTAAAACCTAGAAGAAGAGAGAATGACATTGCTTCCAAAAACACACGGATTGTACACCCACCCTGTGATATTGTTCTTGTCATCTAAAGGAAGAGATGATGATACTACTCCCACTACTGGAGAAGGTACACACCCCCCTGTGATATTGTTCCTCATAACTTGTGGGGGAAAGCATGATATTACTTCCAATATGACAGTGGCTTGACACCCAGTCTGTGATATTGCTCCTAATTTCCAGTAGGTAAAGTATGATGTTCCTGCCAAGACAGTAGTGGGTGTACAGCCACCGTGTGATATTTCTCCGAATATTCAGGGAAACACAGGATGAAATTAAACCAAATGTCCCAAAAAGTGTACACCCATTGTGTGATATGGTTCCTAATATCCGGAGGTGCAGAGGATGGTATTCGTTCTCCGATCGCAGGCTGTTTACACACAACATGGGAAATTGCTCCTAATATCCTGAACAAAAGACACTGCTAATAGTGGACACACATTGCAGGAGGGAGTAATTGGCTATTACGATCCACATCGCAGGGCATGAGACACTCCCCGCGATATGGGGAGTAATAGCAACCCCCTCGCCCCACTGGCTATTACGCTCCACATCGCAGGGCACTTCAGCACACCAGTTCTGCCCCAACCTTGACTGAGACAGTGGGTGTCATGGGACCACCTCAGGGTGGGTGGCAGCTCAGCTCGAAGGTATCCCTGCTGCCAAAGACCAACTGTTCCTGCTAGTTTGAATCTGGCTACAGGGTCTCTGTTGGTGAGACAGATGACCATGAGTCAGATACCCTGAAATCTAGCACGACAGAGCTCAACGCCCCATGACAGGCACCATAGCACGCAAACTTTGCAGACATACTAGCGAAGGCCACAGCAGGCGCTGAGTGAGGAACAAGCTGACCAAGATCCTGGGGTTCTGCCACACAGCCCTTAAACCAAGGACTGGAAACTGTTTCCCTAAAGAGCCAGGAGTCAGTATTTTCAGCTTTGCCAACTGATCTTTGCCTCAAGGATGCAACTCTGCCATGGCTGCACGACAGCAGCCTTCTGCAGGTGGCCTGTGAAGAGATGGACATGACTGCACCCCCCATCAAACTTTACTTATGGACATAGAAGCTTCTCAGTGTCATGAAGTGTTAGTTTTTTATTTGTTCAACCTTTTGGAAATGTAAAATCCATTCTTGATTCACGGGCCACAAGAGCAGGCAGGGACAGGCTGTCCCTGGCCGACCTCTGGAATGAACTTAGAGAAGGAAATGACAGGCTGGGCCAGCGCAGCCTCCTCACAGCGGATTCACTGCAGGAGGGTCCTTCTTAGCAACCACTTCTCATCCTTCACCTTGGCTTCAAGTGCAGTTCAGGTGGAGAAAGAGAGAACAGAACTGGCCTCGGCAACAAGAAGGAAGGAGATGCAGGGTCGAGCAGCCGTGTGGATCCATCACACTCAACATTCACACAAAACGGAGCACAGGCAGGACCAGCCCGGGGGGTTGAAGTGGAGGCTCTCTGGGGTGCGGAACCTCTGGGGTGCGGAACCTCTGGGTGGGCAAGATTCTCTACCTAAAACTCATATAGAAGATCTACACAGCATTAGTTACAGAAACACACTAAGAAAAAGGCCAACATAAAATAGGACACCAAGTTTGGCCAACCGGGTCTCACAAGCCAGTAGGTAAAAAAGCCCAGGAGGGCCCACCAGAGGAGCTGGGGGTGGGTTCCTGCCTGCAGGGGGCCTGGGACACCCCATTCCCACAGATGAGGTCCCAAGTTTTAGGGAGGAAGCTGTCAGAGTCACCCAGTGAGCTGTTCAGAGCTGGAGCCACAGAGCAGGTGAGGAGTCCTGGCCATGTCCCCGTGTGCGCTGAGAAGCTGGGGTGGGGGTTCACCCCCAGGGTCTGATGCAAACAGTGGACCTCGGGCCCTCCTCCTGCCCAGAGGATGCTCAGCTCCCAAGGGACCACCAAGGCCTGGAACCCAGGGACACACCACCTGACCATCATGCCCAGGCCTCCTGGATCAGGCAATGTCCAGTACAGGCAGGCAGTCTGGGCTTGGGGCCAGGACAGGGGTGGATGGTCCTGCTAGGCAGGCCTCCTTCTCCCTACCAGCTGGTTGCACTGTAGTTTTGGTTCTGGCAACATATTGCTGCCCACTTTGGCCACACCAGTCCCCGGTTCCCTGGCTAGGCCCAGTGCTGTCCAACCTACCTACCTACACAGGCCCCACACACCCAGTGCCCACTAGGCTCTGTCAGCCAGGAGGACCCATGCTCATCCCCTGAAGTTTCCTTGGGAGCCTGCGTCCCACAGGGACCCACAGCTTAGGGCCAACCTCCATGTGGGCCTCTTGGTCGTGGTGGTGGTGGTGGGGGAGTTGACCTCCAGCCCTCCCATCCTGGCCACTGTATTTTGTGGGGATCATTCAGTCCTGGGAGCTTCCTGGGGACCCCAGAAGGAAGAGAACAGGGTGGTCATGGCAGCCTCAGCCCCAGGCTCTGCGCCGGAATTTGATAACGACCAACTGAGACCAACCACTGAATTCGATCCTCTTACAGTTACACGAGAAGTTGGTGAAGAACTGAATGTCGACCATTCTATGGTCATCTGGCATTTGAAGCCAATTGGAAAGCTGAAAAATCTTGATAAGTGGGTGCCTCATGAGCTGACCAAATATTTTAAAAATCATCCTTTTGAAGTGTCATCTTCTCTTATTCTATGAAACAACAATGAACCATTTCTTGATCAGACTGTGACATGCCACAAAAGTGGATTTCATACAAGAGCCAGCTCACTGGTTGGACTGAGAAGAAGCTCCAAACCACTTCCCAAAGTCAAACTTGTACCAAAAAAAGGTCATGGTCACTGTTTGGTGGTCAGCTGCCGGTCTTCTGATCCACTACACTTTTTGAATCCTGGTGAAATCGTTACATCTGAGAAGTATGCCAAGTTAATCGATGAGATGCATGGAACACTGCAGCACCTGGAGCTGGCACTGGTCAACAGGAAGGGCCCAGTTCTCCACAACGCCTGACCACATGTCATACAACCAGGGATTCAAAAGTTGAATAAACTGGGCTATGAAGTTTTGCCTCATCTGCCATATTCATCTGACCTCTCGCCAACCAACTACCACTTCTTTAAGCATCTTGACAACTTTTTGCAGGGAAAACATTTACACATCCAGCAGGATGCGGAAAATGCTTTCCAAGAGTTCATCGAACACTGAAAGCATGGAATAAACAAGTTTATTTCTCATTGGCAAAAATGTGTTCAATGTAATGGTTTCGTTTTTTTTTTTAAGACCCAGTCTCACTCTGTCGCCCAGGCCAGAGTGCAAAGGTGCAATCTTGGCTCACTGCAACCTCTGCCTCCTGGGTTCAAGAGATTCTCCTACCTCAGCCTCTTGAGTAGCTGGGATTACAAGCACTTGCCACCACACCGGCTACTTTTTGTATTTTTAGTAGAGATGGTATTTCACCACATTGGTCAGGCTGGTCTCAAACTCCTGACCTCCTGATTCACCCGACTCAGTCTCCCAAAGTGCTGGGATTGCAGGTGTAAGCCACTGTGCCCAGTCCATTGTAATGGCTTCTATTTTGATTAATAAACATGTGTTGCAGCCTAGTTATAAAAATTTAAAATTCACGGTCCAAAACCACAATTACTTTGGCACCAACCTAATAATAGAAGAATTAAAAGAGGCCTTTATATTAGAGAGCCCATGGATGATAAAATAATAAAGAATATTACAATCTCCATAACCCACAAACTTGGTAAATTAGACCAACTGGATGAATTAAAAGACACAATCTATTAATACTAAAACATAGGAGAAATAGGTAATCTAAAAATATTGATATCTACTTTAAAAATGGAATCAATACCTAATAACCTTACAGAAAACCTATATATTCCAAAAACCTGACATTCTGTCATGTTATTCTAACTGGTGGGATTTGGGGATTTCCATTTTGATAAGAACATAGGTGAGTCGCACACACTCACTTTTAGTGCTCATTGGTCAGGAAACCTATGTCCACCATAGAATACTGCAGAGCGATGCGTTTTGGAGAATTTAGGCAAGATAATATTATTTACAGAGTTAAAGGAAGGCAACCTGTTTTATGTACAGTAATTCCTCATAATATCACAGGGGATACCACGTGTGAATTTCAGACATGCAGGCTTCCCAACTTTGGTGGCTTTCAACAGGTGTGGAAGTTAATTCACAACCTACTTTGTGGAGGCATAAAATTCAGTGAGCACTCATTTAGCATTTTATTTTAAATATTATTTATGTAAACTTTGCATTTCCAATTAGGTGAAATTTTAAACCTGTTTCAGTTCTTATCCACTTTTTTTTTTTTCCTGAGACAGAGTCTTGCCCTCTCACCCAGACTGGAGTGCAGTGGCATGGTCTTGACTCACTTCAACCTCCACCTCCCAGGTTCAAGCAATTCTCCTGCCTCAGCCTCCCAAGTAGCTGGGATTACAGGTGCCCACCACCACGCCCGGCTAATTTTTGTATTTTTAGTAGAGATGTGGCTTCCCCATGTTGGTCAGGCTGGTCTTGAACCCCTGACCTTGTGATCTGCCCAACTCGTCCTCCCAGAGTGATCGGATTACAGGCCTGAGCCACTGTGCCTGGCCTCTCCACTCTTTTTAAACAGAAGGGAGTAAGGGTTGCTTTAAGTTAGGAGGGACTCCTGTGTACCCAACCCATTTGTATAAATTTCTTCCTTCAGAGTTCTTCAAATCAGCATCACCATTGTTAAAGGCCTCCCACATGGTAATAATTGTGCTACAGGGTTTTACAAACATGAAGTTTATGTTTGCCTGAATTAACCTCCTTGCTGTGGCACAAGGGGGGCATAGGTGTTTTCACCAATTATGAAGCGGGTTCACTGTGCAATGGCTACCAACTTTTCTGAGTACAGTGAGACCAAACACATTCATACATAAATTCCATGAAGTGAATTTATTACTTACAAATAGCAAACAAAAGACAACAGAAGCCTAGAATTCAATATGAAGCGCTACCACAAGATCAGGAAGGCTACCCAGAGCAGATGGATGGAGTTTTGACTGTAAATGCTTCACTTGCACTACAACTGAGGGACCCCAGAAAGCAGCCCACCTTGGGTTTTCTCCCACGATGTGGTTGCTGGACACAAGCGTTAAAGGCCG
>JAKFHT010002627.1:0-14545 GCA_023783455.1 Erythrocebus patas | reverse complement strand
TCAGAGAAAGGCTTCTTGAGGTGAAAGCTGTAACTCTGTGAGATGAATTAACAGAACACAAAGCAGTTTGTCAGAAAGCTTCTTTCCAGTATTTAACGGAAGATATTACCTATTTCACCATAGCCCTATGGGCTTCCAAATATCACTTTGCCAATTCCACAAGAACGGTCTCAGAGAAAGGCTTCTTGAGGAAAGCTGTAACTCTGTGAGATGAATTAACAGAACACAGAGCAGTTTCTCAGAAAGCATCTTTCCAGTTTTAAGGAAGATATTTCCTTTTTCACCATTGCCCTCTATGGGCTTCAAATATCACTTTGCAATTCCACAAGAACAGCTTAGCGAAAGGCTTTTGAAGGAAAGATGTAACTCTGTGAGATGAATTAACAGAACACAAAGCAGTTTCTCAGAAAGCTTCTTCCAGTTTTTAAGGAAGATATTTCCTTTTTCACCATTGCCCTCACAGGGCTTCAAATATCACTTTGCCAATTCCACAAGAACAGCCTTAGCGAAAGGCTTTTGAAGGGAAAGCTGTAACCTGTGAGATGAATTAAGAGAACACAAAGCAGTTTCTCAAGCTTCTTTCCAGTATTTAACGGAAGATATTTCCTTTTCACCATAGCCTCTATGGGCTTCAAATATCACTTTGCCAATTCCACAAGAACGGTCTCAGAGAAAGGCTTCTTGAGGAAAGCTGTAACTCTGTGAGATTAATTAACAGAACACAGAGCAGTTTCTCAGAAAGCTTCTTTCCAGTTTTAAGGAAGATATTTCCTTTTTCACCATTGCCCTCACAGGGCTTCAAATATCACTTTGCAATTCCACAAGAACAGCTTAGCGAAAGGCTTTTGAAGGAAAGATGTAACTCTGTGAGATTAATTAACAGAACACAAAGCAGTTTCTCAGAAAGCTTCTTCCAGTTTTTAAGGAAGATATTTCCTTTTTCACCATTGCCCTCACAGGGCTTCAAATATCACTTTGCCAATTCCACAAGAACAGCCTTAGCGAAGGCTTCTTGAAGGAAAGCTGTAACTCTGTGAGATGAATTAAGAGAACACAAAGCAGTTTGTCAGAAAGCTTCTTCCAGTTTTAAAGGAAGATATTTCCTTTTCACCATAGCCCTCTAAGGGCTTCCAAATATCACTTTGCCAATTCCACAAGAACAGCTTAGCGAAAGGCTTTTGAAGGGAAAGCTGTAACTCTGTGAGATGAATTAACAGAACACAGAGCAGTTTCTCAGAAAGCTTCTTTCCAGTTTTAAGGAAGATATTTCCTTTTCACCATAGCCCTCTATGGGCTTCCAAATATCACTTTGCAATTCCACAAGAACAGTCTTAGAGAAAGGCTTCTTGAGGTGAAAGCTGTAACTCTGTGAGATGAATTAACAGAACACAAAGCAGTTTCTCAGAAACCTTCTTTCCAGTATTTAACGGAAGATATTTCCTTTTTCACCATAGCCCTCTATGGGCTTCCAAATATCACTTTGCCAATTCCACAAGAACAGCATTAGCGAAAGGCTTCTTGAAGGGAAAGATGTAACCCTGTGAGATCAATTATCAGAACACAAAGCAGTTTCTCAGAAAGCTTCTTTCCAGTTTTTAAAGGAAGATATTTCCTTTTTCACCATAGCCCTCTATGGGCTTCCAAATATCACTTTGCAATTCCACAAGAACAGTCTTAGCGAAAGGCTTTTGAAGGGAAAGATGTAACTCTGTGAGATGAATTATCAGAACACAAAGCAGTTTCTCAGAAAGCTTTTTCCAGTTTTTAACGGAAGATATTTTTTTCACCATAGCCTCTATGGGCTTCCAAATATCACTTTGCAATTCCACAAGAACAGCCTTAGCGAAAGGCTTCTTGAGGTGAAAGCTGTAACTCTGTGAGATGAATTAAGAGAACACAAAGCAGTTTCTCAGAATGCTTCTTTCCAGTTTTTAACGGAAGATATTTATTTTTTCTCCATAGCCCTCTATGGGCTTCCAAATATCACTTTTCCAATTCCACAAGAACAGCCTTAGCGAAAGGCTTCTTGAAGGGAAAGATGTAACTCTGTGAGATGAATTAACAGAACACAAAGCAGTTTCTCAGAAAGCTTCTTTCCAGTTTTAACGGAAGATATTTCCTTTTTCACCATAGCCCTCAATGGGCTTCCAAATATCACTTTGCAAATTCCACAAGAACAGACTTAGCGACAGGCTTCTTGAAGGGAAAGATGTAACTCTGTGAGATTAATTAACAGAACACAAAGCAGTTTCTCAGAAAGCTTCTTTCCAGTTTTTAACGGAAGATATTACCTATTTCACCATAGCCCTCTTTGGGCTTCAAATATCACTTTGCAAATTCCACAAGAACAGACTTAGCGACAGGCTTCTTGAAGGAAAGATGTAACTCTGTGAGATTAATTAACAGAACACAAAGCAGTTTCTCAGAAAGCTTCTTTCCAGTTTTTAACGGAAGATATTACCTATTTCACCATAGCCCTCTTTGGGCTTCAAATATCACTTTGCCAATTCCACAAGAACAGCCTTAGCGAAAGGCTTATTGAAGGAAAGCTGTAACTCTGTGAGATGAATTATCAGAACACAAAGCAGTTTCTCAGAAGCTTCTTTCCAGTTTTTAACGGAAGATATCTGCTTTTCACCATTGCCCTCTATGGGCTTCAAATATCACTTTGCCAATTCCACAAGAACAGACTTAGCGAAAGGCTTCTTGAAGGAAAGATGTAACTCTGTGAGATGAATTAACAGAACACAAAGCAGTTTGTCAGAAAGCTTCTTTCCAGTTTTTAATGGAAGATATTTCCTTTTCACCATAGCCCTCAATGGGCTTCCAAATATCACTTTGCCAATTCCACAAGAACAGCACTAGCCAAAGGCTTCTTGAAGGAAAGATGTAACTCTGTGAGATGAATTAACAGAACACAAAGCAGTTTCTCAGAAAGCTTCTTTCCAGTTTTTAATGGAAGATATTTCCTTTTCACCATAGCCCTCTAAGGGCTTCCAAATATCACTTTGCCAATTCCACAAGAACAGTCTTAGAAAGGCTTCTTGAAGGAAAGATGTAACTCTGTGAGATGAATTAACAGAACACAAAGCAGTTTCTCAAGCTTCTTTCCAGTTTTTAACGGAAGATATTTCCTTTTCACCATAGCCCTATGGGCTTCCAATATCACCTTGCCAATTCCACAAGAACAGACTTAGCGACAGGCTTCTTGAAGGAAAGATGTAACTCTGTGACATGAATTATCAGAACACGAAGAAGTTTCTCAGAAAGCTCCTCTCCAGTTTTTAACGGAAGATATTTCCTTTTCACCATTGCCCTCTATGGGCTTCAAATATCACTTTGCAATTCCACAAGAACAGACTTAGCGACAGGCTTCTTGAAGGAAAGATGTAACTCTGTGACATGAATTATCAGAACACGAAGAAGTTTCTCAGAAAGCTCCTCTCCAGTTTTTAACGGAAGATATTTCCTTTTTCACCATAGCCCTCTATGGGCTTCCAAATATCACCTTGCCAATTCCACAAGAACAGTCTTAGAGAAAGGCTTCTTGAGGTGAAAGCTGTAACTTTGTGAGATGAATTAACAGAACACAAAGCAGTTTCTCAGAAAGCTTCTTTCCAGTTTTTAACAAAAGATATTTCCTTTTTCACCATAGCCCTCTATGGGCTTCCAAATATCACTTTGCCAATTCCACAAGAACAGCCTTAGCGAAAGGCTTCTTGAAGGGAAAGCTGTAACTCTGTGAGATGAATTAACAGAACACAAAGCAGTTTCTCAAGCTTCTTTCCAGTATTTAACGGAAGATATTTCCGTTTTCACCATAGCCCTCTAAGGGCTTCCAAATATCACCTTGCCAATTCCACAAGAACAGTCTTAGAGAAAGGCTTCTTGAGGTGAAAGCTGTAACTTTGTGAGATGAATTAACAGAACACAAAGCAGTTTCTCAGAAAGCTTCTTTCCAGTATTTAACGGAAGATATTTCCTTTTTCACCATTGGCCTCTATGGGCTTCCAAATATCACTTTGCCAATTCCACAGGAAAAGCCTAGCGAAAGGCTTCTTGAAGGGAAAGCTGTAACTCTGTGAGATGAATTAACAGAACACAAAGCAGTTTCTCAGAAAGCTTCTTTCCAGTTTTTAACCGAAGATATTTCCTTTTTCACCACAGCCCTCTATGG
The DNA here is from genome assembly GCA_023783455.1 of Erythrocebus patas. Lineage (NCBI taxonomy): Eukaryota > Metazoa > Chordata > Mammalia > Primates > Cercopithecidae > Erythrocebus > Erythrocebus patas. Next base: position 10,368 of record JAKFHT010002627.1, on the reverse strand, counting down.
GCTTCCAAATATCACTTTGCCAATTCCACAAGAACAGATTTAGCGAAAGGCTTCTTGAAGGTAAAGATGTAACTCTGTGAGATGAATTCACAGAACACAAAGCAGTTTCTCAGAAGCTTCTTTCCAGTTTTTAACGGAAGATATTTCCTTTTCACCATTACCCTCTATGGCTTCCAAATATCACTTTGCCAATTCCAATAGAACAGACTTAGCGACAGGCTTCTTGAAGGAAAGATGTAACTCTGTGAGATGAATTAAGAGAACACAAAGCAGTTTCTCAAGCTTCTTTCCAGTTTTTAACGGAAGATATTTCCTTTTTCACCAATGCCCTCTATGGGCTTCCAAATATCACTTTGCCAATTCCACAAGAACAGCATTAGCAAAAGGCTTCTTGAAGGGAAAGATGTAACTCTGTGAGATGAATTAACAGAACACAAAGCAGTTTCTCAGAAAGCATCTTTCCAGTTTTTAACCGAAGATATTTCCTTTTTCACCATAGCCCTCTATGGGCTTCCAAATAATACTTTGCCAATTCCACAACAACAGCCGTAGCGAAAGGCTTCTTGAAGGGAAAGATGTAACCCTGTGAGATCAATCATCAGAACACAAAGCAGTTTCTCAGAAAACTTCTTTCCAGTTTTTAAAGAAGATATTTCCTTTTTCACCATAGCCCTCTATGGGCTTCCAAATATCACTTTCCAAATTCCACAAGAACGGTCTCAGAAAAAGGCTTCTTCAAAGGAAAGATGTAACTCTGTGAGATGAATTAACAGAACACAAAGCAGTTTCTCAGAAAGCTTCTTTCCAGTTTTTAACGGAAGATATTTCCTTTTTCACTATAGCCCTCTAAGGGCTTCCAAATATCACCTTGCAAATTCCACAAGAACAGTCTTAGAAAGGCTTCTTGAGGAAAGCTGTAACTCTGTGAGATGGATTAACAGAACACAAAGCAGTTTCTCAGAAACCTTCTTTTCCAGTATTTAACGGAAGATATTTCCTTTTCACCATAGCCCTATGGGCTTCCAAATATCACTTTGCCAATTTCACAAGAACAGCATTAGCGAAAGGCTTCTTGAAGGAAAGATGTAACTGTGTGAGATGAATTAACAGAACACAAAGCAGTTTCTCAGAAAGCATCTTTCCAGTTTTTAATGGAAGATATTTCCTTTTCACCATAGCACTCTATGGGCTTCCAAATATCACTTTTCCAATTCCACAAGAACAGCCTTAGCGAAAGGCTTCTTGAAGGAAAGATGTAACTGTGAGATGAATTATCAGAACACAAAGCAGTTTCTCAGAAAGCTTCTTTCCAGTTTTTAAGGAAGATATTTCCTTTTCACCATAGCCCTCTATGGGCTTCCAAATATCACTTTGCCAATTCCACAAGAACAGACTTAGCGAAAGGCTTCTTGAAGGAAAGCTGTAACTCTGTGAGATGAATTATCAGAACACAAAGCAGTTTCTCAGAAAGCTTCTTTCCAGTTTTAACGGAAGATATTTCCTTTTCACCATAGCCCTCTATGGGCTTCCAAATATCACTTGCCAATTCCACAAGAACAGTCTTAGAGAAAGGCTTCTTGAGGAAAGCTGTAACTCTGTGAGATGAATTAACAGAACACAAAGCAGTTTCTCAGAAAGCTTCTTTCCAGTTTTAACGGAAGATATTTCCTTTTTCACCATAGCCTCTATGGGCTTCCAAATATCACTTTGCCAATTCCACAAGAACAGACTTAGCGACAGGCTTCTTGAAGGGAAAGATGTAACTCTGTGAGATGAATTAACAGAACACAAAGCAGTTTCTCAGAAAGCTTCTTTCCAGTTTTTAATGGAAGATATTTCCTTTTTCACCATAGCCTCTATGGGCTTCCAAATATCACTTTGCCAATTCCACAAGAACAGCCTTAGCGAAAGGCTTATTGAAGGAAAGCTGTAACTCTGTGAGATGAATTATCAGAACACAAAGCAGTTTCTCAGAAAGCTTCTTTCCAGTTTTAACGGAAGATATTTCCTTTTCACCATTGCCCTCTATGGGCTTCCAAATATCACTTTGCCAATTCCACAAGAACAGACTTAGCGACAGGCTTCTTGAAGGAAAGATGTAACTCTGTGAGATGAATTAACAGAACACAAAGCAGTTTCTCAGAAAGCTTCTTTCCAGTTTTTAATGGAAGATATTTCCTTTTCACCATAGCCCTCAATGGGCTTCCAAATATCACTTTGCAATTCCACAAGAACAGTCTTAGAGAAAGGCTTCTTATGAGGAAAGCTGTAACTCTGTGAGATGAATTAACAGAACACAAAGCAGTTTCTCAGAAAGCTTCTTTCCAGTTTTTAACGGAAGATATTTCCTTTTTCACCATAGCCCTCTAAGGGCTTCCAAATATCACTTTGCCAATTCCACAAGAACAGCCTTAGCGAAAGGCTTCTTGAATGGAAAGCTGTAACTCTGTGAGATGAATTAACAGAACACAAAGCAGTTTCTCAGAAAGCTTCTTTCCAGTTTTTAACCGAAGATATTTCCTTTTTCACCATAGCCCTCTATGGGCTTCGAAATATCACTTTGCCAATTCCACAAGAACAGTCTTAGAGAAAGGCTTCTTGAGGGGAAAGCTGTAACTCTGTGAGATGAATTAACAGAACACAAAGCAGTTTCTCAGAAAGCTTCTTTCCAGTATTTAACGGAAGATATTTCCTTTTTCACCATAGCCCTCTATGGGCTTCCAAATATCACTTTGCCAATTCCACAAGAACAGCATTAGCGAAAGGCTTCTTGAAGGGAAAGATGTAACTCTGTGAGATGAATTAACAGAACACAAAGCAGTTTCTCAGAAAGCTTCTTTCCAGTATTTAACGGAAGATATTTCCTTTTTCACCATAGCCCTCTATGGGCTTCCAAATATCACTTTGCCAATTCCACAAGAACAGCATTAGCGAAAGGCTTCTTGAAGGAAAGATGTAACTCTGTGAGATGAATTATCAGAACACAAAGCAGTTTCTCAGAAAGCTTCTTTCCAGTTTTTAAAGGAAGATATTTCCTTTTTCACCATAGCCCTCTATGGGCTTCCAAATATCACTTTGCAAATTCCACAAGAACGGTCTCAGAGAAAGGCTTCTTGAGGTGAAAGCTGTAACTCTGTGAGATGAATTAAGAGAACACAAAGCAGTTTCTCAGAATGCTTCTTTCCAGTTTTTAACGGAAGATATTTCCTTTTTCACCATAGCCCTCTATGGGCTTCCAAATATCACTTTGCCAATTCCACAAGAACAGACCTAGCGACAGGCTTCTTGAAGGAAAGATGTAACTCTGTGAGATGAATTAACAGAACACAAAGCAGTTTCTCAGAAAGCTTCTTTCCAGTTTTTAACGGAAGATATTTCCTTTTTCACCATTGCCCTCACAGGGCTTCAAATACCACTTTGCAAATTCCAGAAGAACAGAATTACCGACAGGCTTCTTGAAGGAAAGATGTAACTCTGTGAGATTAATTAACAGAACACAAAGCAGTTTCTCAGAAAGCTTCTTTCCAGTTTTTAACGGAAGATATTACCTATTTCACCATAGCCCTCTTTGGGCTTCAAAATATCACTTTGCCAATTCCACAAGAACAGCCTTAGCGAAAGGCTTATTGAAGGGAAAGCTGTAACTCTGTGAGATGAATTATCAGAACACAAAGCAGTTTCTCAGAAAGCTTCTTTCCAGTTTTTAACGGAAGATATCTGCTTTTTCACCATTGCCCTCCATAGGCTTCCAAATACCACTTTGCCAAATCCATAAGAACTGACTTAGCGACAGGCTTCTTGAAGGGAAAGATCTAACTCTGTAAGATGAATTAACAGAACACAAAGCAGTTTGTCAGAAAGCTTCTTTCCAGTTTTTAATGGAAGATATTTCCTTTTTCACCATAGCCCTCAATGGGCTTCCAAATATCACTTTGCGAATTCCACAAGAACAGCACTAGCCAAAGGCTTCTTGAAGGGAAAGATGTAACTCTGTGAGATGAATTAACAGAACACAAAGCACTTTCTCAGAAAGCTTCTTTCCAGTTTTTAACGGAAGATATTTCCTTTTTCACCATAGCCCTCTATGGGCGTCCAAATATCACTTTGCCAATTCCACAAGAACAGTCTTAGAGAAAGGCTTCTTGAGGTGAAAGCTGTAACTCTGTGAGACGAATTAACAGAACACAAAGCAGTTTCTCAGAAAGCTTCTTTCCAGTTTTTAACGGAAGATATTTCCTTTTTCACCATTGCCCTCTATGGGCTTCCCAATATCACCTTGCCAATTCCACAAGAACAGACGTAGCGACAGGCTTCTTGAAGGGAAAGATGTAACTCTGTGACATGAATTATCAGAACACGAAGAAGTTTCTCAGAAAGCTCCTCTCCAGTTTTTAACGGAAGATATTTCCTTTTTCACTATTGCCCTCTATGGGCTTCCCAATATCACCTTGGCAATTCCACAAGAACAGACCTAGCGACAGGCTTCTTGAAGGGAAAGATGTAACTCTGTGACATGAATTATCAGAACACGAAGAAGTTTCTCAGAAAGCTCCTCTCCAGTTTTTAACGGAAGATATTTCCTTTTTCACCATGGCCCTCTATGGGCTTCCAAATATCACCTTGCCAATTCCACAAGAACAGTCTTAGAGAAAGGCTTCTTGAGGTGAAAGCTGTAACTTTGTGAGATGAATTAACAGAACACAAAGCAGTTTCTCAGAAAGCTTCTTTCCAGTTTTTAACAAAAGATATTTCCTTTTTCACCATAGCCCTCTATGGGCTTCCAAATATCACTTTGCCAATTCCACAGGAACAGCCTTAATGAAAGGCTTCTTGAGGGGAAAGCTGTAACTCTGTGAGATGAATTAACAGAACACAAAGCAGTTTCTCAGAAAGCTTCTTTCCAGTATTTAACGGAAGATATTTCCGTTTTCACCATAGTCCTCTAAGGGCTTCCAAATATCACCTTGCCAATTCCACAAGAACAGTCTTAGAGAAAGGCTTCTTGAGGTGAAAGCTGTAACTTTGTGAGATGAATTAACAGAACACAAAGCAGTTTCTCAGAAAGCTTCTTTCCAGTATTTAACGGAAGATATTTCCTTTTTCACCATTGGCCTCTATGGGCTTCCAAATATCACTTTGCCAATTCCACAGGAAAAGCCTAGCGAAAGGCTTCTTGAAGGGAAAGCTGTAACTCTGTGAGATGAATTAACAGAACACAAAGCAGTTTCTCAGAAAGCTTCTTTCCAGTTTTTAACCGAAGATATTTCCTTTTTCACCACAGCCCTCTATGGGCTTCCAAATATCACTTTGCCAATTCCACAAGAACAGATTTAGCGAAAGGCTTCTTGAAGGTAAAGATGTAACTCTGTGAGATGAATAAACAGAACACAAAGCAGTTTCTCTGAACGCTTCTTTCCAGTTTTTAACGGAAGATATTTCCTTTTTCACCATTACCCTCTATTGGCTTCCAAATATCACTTTGCCAATTCCAATAGAACAGACTTAGCGACAGGCTCTTGAAGGGAAACATGTAACTCTGTGAGATGAATTAAGAGAACACAAAGCAGTTTCTCAGAAAGCTTCTTTCCAGTTTTTAACGGAAGATATTTCCTTTTTCACCACTGCCCTCAATGGGCTTCCAAATATCACTTTGCCAATTCCACAAGAACAGCATTAGCAAAAGGCTTCTTGAAGGGAAAGATGTAACTCTGTGAGATGAATTAACAGAACACAAAGCAGTTTCTCAGAAAGCATCTTTCCAGTTTTTAACCGAAGATATTTCCTTTTTCACCATAGCCCTCTATGGGCTTCAAAATAATACTTTGCCAATTCCACAACAACAGCCGTAGCGAAAGGCTTCTTGAAGGGAAAGATGTAACCCTGTGAGATCAATCATCAGAACACAAAGCAGTTTCTCAGAAAACTTCTTTCCAGTTTTTTGAAGGAATATATTTCCTTTTTCACCATAGCCCTCTATGGGCTTCCAAATATCACTTTGCAAATTCCACAAGAACGGTCTCAGAGAAAGGCTTCTTCAAAGGAAAGATGTAACTCTGTGAGATGAATTAACAGAACACAAAGCAGTTTCTCAGAAAGCTTCTTTCCAGTTTTTAACGGAAGATATTTCCTTTTTCACTATAGCCCTCTAAGGGCTTCCAAATATCACCTTGCAAATTCCACAAGAACAGTCTTAGAGAAAGGCTTCTTGAGGGGAAAGCTGTAACTCTGTGAGATGGATTAACAGAACACAAAGCAGTTTCTCAGAAACCTTCCTTCCAGTATTTAACGGAAAATATTTCCGTTTTCACCATAGCCCCCTATGGGCTTCCAAATATCATTTTGCCAATTTCACAAGAACAGCATTAGCGAAAGGCTTCTTGAAGGGAAAGATGTAACTGTGTGAGATGAATTACCAGAACACAAAGCAGTTTCTCAGAAAGCATCTTTCCAGTTTTTAATGAAAGATATTACCTTTTTCACCATAGCACTCTATGGGCTTACAAATATCACTTTTCCAATTCCACAAGAACAGCCTTAGCGAAAGGCTTCTTGAAGGGAAAGATGTACTTTGTGAGATGAATTATCAGAACACAAAGCAGTTTCTCAGAAAGCTTCTTTCCAGTTTTTAAAGGAAGATATTTCCTTTTTCGCCGTAGCCCTCTATGGGCTTCCAAATATCACTTTGCAAATTCCACAAGAACAGACTTACCGAAAGGCTTCTTGAAGGGAAAGCTGTAACTCTGTGAGATGAATTATCAGAACACAAAGCAGTTGCTCAGAAAGCTTCTTTCCAGTTTTTAACGGAAGATATTTCCTTTTTCACCATAGCCCACTATGGGCGCCCAAATATCACTTTGCCAATTCCACAAGAACAGTCTTACAGAAAGGCTTCTTGACGTCAAAGCTGTAACTCTGTGAGATGAATTAACAGAACACAAAGCAGCTTCTCAGAAAGCTTCTTTCCAGTTTTTAACGGAAGATATTTCCTTTTTCACCATTGACCTCTATGGCCTTCCAAATACCACTTTGCCAATTCCACAAGAACAGACTTAGCGACAGGCTTCTTGAAGGGAAAGATGTAACTCTGTGAGATGAATTAACAGAACACAAAGCAGTTGCTCAGAAAGCTTCTTTCCAGTTTTTAACGGAAGATATTTCCTTTTTCACCATAGCTTACTATGGGCGCCCAAATATCACTTTGCCAATTCCACAAGAACAGTCTTAACGAAAGGCTTATTGAAGGGAAAGATGTAACTCTGTGAGATGAATTATCAGAACACAAAGCAGTTTCTCAGAAAGCTTCTTTCCAGTTTTTAAAGGAAGTTATTTCCTTTTTCACCATAGCCCTCATTGGGCTTCCAAATATCACTTTGCAAATTCCACAATAACAGTCTTAGAGAAAGGCTTCTTGAGGCTGAAAGCTGTAACTCTGTGAGATGAATTAACAGAACACAAAGCAGTTTCTCAGAAAGCTTCTTTCCAGTTTTTAACGGAAGATATTTACTTTTTCACCATAGCCCTCTAAGGGCTTCGAAATATCACTTTGCCAATTCCACAAGAACAACCTTAGCGAAAGGCTTCTTGAAGGGAAAACTGTAACTCTGTGAGATGAATTAACAGAACAGAAAGCAGTTTCTCAGACAGCTTCTTTCCAGTTTTTAACCGAAGATATTTCCTTTTTCACCATAGCCCTCTAAGGGCTTCGAAATATAACTTTGCCAAATCCACAAGAACAGTCTTAGAGAAAGGCTTCTTTAGGGGATAGCTGTAACTCTGTGAGATGAATTAACAGATCACAAAGCATTTTCTCAGAAAGCTTCTTTCCAGTATTTAACGGAAGATATTTCCTTTTTCACCATAGCCCTCTATGGGCTTCCAAATATCACTTTGCCAATTCCACAAGAACAGCATTAGCGAAAGGCTTCTTGAAGGGAAGGATGTAACTCTGTGAGATGAATTAACAGAACACAAAGCAGTTTCTCAGAAAGCTTCTTTCCAGTTTTTAACGGAAGATACTTCCTTTTTCACCATAGCCCTCTATGGGCTTCCAAATATCACTTTAACAATTCCACAAGAACAGCCTTAGCGAAAGAGTTATTGAAGGGAAAGATGTAACTCTGTGAGATGAATTATCAGAATACAAAGCAGTTTCTCAAAAAGCTTCTTTCCAGTTTTTAATGGAATATATTTCCTTTTTCACCATTGCCCTCTATGGGCTTCCAAATATCACTTTGCCAATTCCAAACGAAAAGGCTTAGCGAAAGGCTTCTTGAGGTGAAAGCTGTAACTCTGTGAGATGAATTAACAGAACACAAAGCAGTTTCTCAGAAAGCTTCTTTCCAGTTTTTAACGGAAGATATTTCCTTTTTCACCATAGCCCTCTATGGGCTTCCAAATATCACTTTGCCAATTCCACAAGAACAGCCTTAGTGAAAGGCTTCTTGAAGGGAAAGCTGTAACTCTGTGAGATGAATTATCAGAACAAAAAGCAGTTTCTCAGGAAGCTTGTTTCCAGTTTTTAACGGAAGATATTTCCTTTTTCACCATTGCCCTCTATGGGCTTCCAAATATCACTTTGCCGATTCCACAAGAACAGACTTAGCGACAGGCTTCTTGAAGGGAAAGATGTAACTCTGTGAGATGAATGAACAGAATACAAAGCAGTTTCTCAGAAAGCTTCTTTCCAGTTTTAATGGAAGATCTTTCCTTTTCACCATAGCCCTCTATGGGCTTCCAAATATCACTTTGCCAATTCCACAAGAAAAGTCTTAGAGAAAGGCTTCTTGAGGGGAGAGCTGTAACTCTGTGAGATGAATTAACAGAACACAAAGCAGTTTCTCAGAAAGCTTCTTTCCAGTTTTTAACGGAAGATACTTCCTTTTCACCATAGCCCCCTATTGGCTTCCAAATATCACTTTGCCAATTCCACAAGAACAGCCTTAGCGAAAGGCTTCTTGAAGGAAAGCTGTAACTCTGTGAGATGAATTAACAGAACACAAAGCAGTTTCTCAGAAAGCTTCTTTCCAGTTTTTAACGGAAGATATTTCCTTTTTCACCATAGCCCACTATGGGCTTCCAAATATCACTATGCCAATTCCACAAGAACAGCATTAGCGAAAGGCTTATTGAAGGGAAAGATGTAACTCTGTGAGATGAATTATCAGAACACAAAGCAGTTTCTCAGAAAGCTTCTTTCCAGTTTTAAGGAAGATATTTCCTTTTCACCATAGCCCTCTATGGGCTTCCAAATATCACTTTGAATTCCACAAGAACAGCCTAGCGAAAGGCTTCTTGAAGGAAAGATGTAACTCTGTGAGATGAATTAACAGAACACAAAGCAGTTTCTCAGAAAGCTTCTTTCCAGTTTTTAACGGAAGATATTTTTCACCATTGCCCTCTATGGGCTTCCAAATATCACTTTGCCAATTCCACAAGAACAGCCTTAGCGAAAGGCTTCTTGAAGGAAAGCTGTAACTCTGTGAGATGAATTAACAGAACACAAAGCAGTTTCTCAGAAAGCTTCTTTCCAGTTTTAAAGGAAGATATTTCCTTTTCAACATTGCCTCTATGGGCTTCCAAATATCACTTTGCCAATTCCACAAGAACAGCCTAGCGAAAGGCTTCTTGAAGGAAAGCTATAACTCTGTGAGATGAATTAACAGAACACAAAGCAGTTTCTCAGAAAGCTGCTTTCCACTTTTAACCGAAGATATTTCCTTTTCACCATTGCCCTCTATGGGCTTCCAAATATCACTTTGCCAATTCCACAAGAACAGACTTAGCGACAGGATTCTTGAAGGAAAGCTGTAACTCTGTTAGATGAATTAACAGAACACAAAGCAGTTTCTCAGAAAGCTTCTTTCCAGTTTTAACCGAAGATATTTCCTTTTCACCATTGCCCTCTATGGGCTTCCAAATATCACTTTGCCAATTCCACAAGAACAGATTTAGCGACAGGCTTCTTGAAGGGAAAGATGTAACTCTGTAAGATGAATAAACAGAACACAAAGCAGTTTCTCAGAAAGCTTCTTTCCAGTTTTTAACGGAAGATATTTTTTTCACCATTGCCCTCTATTGGCTTCCAAATATCACTTTGCCAATTCCACAAGAACAGACTTAGCGACAGGCTTCTTGAAGGAAAGATGTAACTCTGTGAGATGAATTAACAGAACACAAAGCAGTTTCTCAGAAAGCTTCTTTCCAGTTTTTAACGGAAGATATTTTTTTCACCATAGCCCTCTAGGGCTTCCAAATATCACTTTGCCAATTCCACAAGAACAGCCTTAGCGAGAGGCTTATTGAAGGAAAGATGTAACTCTGTTGGATGAATTATCAGAACATAAAGCAGTTTCTCAGAAAGCTTCTTTC
>JAKFHT010002626.1:0-14567 GCA_023783455.1 Erythrocebus patas | reverse complement strand
TGCTCTGGTCTGGTGTGAGCGGTTTGAGCCGTGAAACCGGTTTGAGATATTCTGGTCGGTTTGAGCCAGTCAAAACAGGTTTGAGCGGTCTAGTCGGTTTGAGCTGGTGAAAACCGGTTTGAGATATTCTGGTCGGTTTGAGCCGTTCAAAACCGGTTTGAGCCAGTCAAAACAGGTTTGAGCCGGTGAAAACCGGTTTGAGATGTTCTGGTCGGTTTGAGTCAGTTTCAGCCAGTCAAAACCGGTTTGAGCTGTTCAAAACCGGTTTCAGCGGTCAAAACCGGTTTGAGCGGTTTGAGCTGGTCTGGTCCGGATAAATATGGTCAAAACCGGTTTGAGATATTCTGGTCGGTTTGAGCCGGTCTAGTCCGGTTTGAGCTGGTGAAAACCGGTTTGAGCGGTGAAAACCGGTTTGAGCCATTCAAAACCGGTTTGAGCAGTTTGAGCCGGTCAAAACCGGTTTGAGCTGGTCTGTTACTGTTTGAGCCTGTCAAAACCGGTTTGAGCCAGTCAAAACCGGTTTCAGCCGGTCAAAACCGGTTTGAGCCGGTCTTGTCCGGTTTGAGCTGGTCTGGTCCGGATAAATATGGTCAAAACCGGTTTGAGATATTCTGGTCGGTTTGAGCCAGTCAAAATCGATTGGAGAGGGTCTGGCCTGCTTTGATCTGGTCAAAACCCGTATGAGTCCGGTTTGAGCCGGTGAAAACCGGTTTGAGATGTTCTGGTCCGGTTTGAGCCGGTTTGAGCCGTTCTGGTCTGGTGTGAGCCGGTTTGAGCCTGTCTGTTACTGTTTGAGCCGGTCTGTTCCTGTTTGAGTCCAGTTTGAGCCATTCAAAACCGGTGTGAGCCGGTCTAGTCCGGTTTGAGTCAGGTTTCAGCCGGTCAAAACCGCTTTGAGCCTGTTTGTTCTGGTTTGAGTCCTTTTTGAGCCAGTCAAAACAGGTTTGAGCCGGTCTGGTCCGGTTTGAGTCCGGTTTGAGCCGGTCAAAACCGGTTTGAGCCGGTCTGGCCTGGTTTGAGTCCGGTTTGAGCAGGTCAAAACCGTTTTGAGCTGATCTGGTCTGGAAAAATACGGTCAAAACCAGTTTGAGTCTGTTTGAGCCGGTCAAAACCGGTTTGAGCCGTCTGGTCGGGTTTGAGTCCAGTTTGAGCCGGTCAAAATTGGTTTGAGCCGGTCTGGCCTGGTTTGATTTGGTCAAAACCCGTTTGAGTCCGGTTTGAGCTGGTCAAAACCGGTTTGAGCCGGTCTGGCCTGGGTTGATCCGGTTTGAGCCGGTCCAGTCATGTTTTAGTCCGGTTTGAGCCAGTCAAAACCGGTTTCAGCCGGTCTGGTTCGGTTTGAGCCGGTCTTGTCCGGTTTGAGCCTGTCAAAACCGATTGAAACCGGTCTGGGCCGGTTTGAGTCCGGTTTCAGCCAGTCAAAACCGGTTTGAGCCCGTCTGGCCTGGTTTGATCAGCTCAAAACCCGTATGAGACCGGTTTGAGCCGGTGAAAACCGGTTTGAGATGTTCTGGTCCGGTTTGAGCCGGTTTGAGCCGTTCTGGTCTGGTGTGAGCCGGTTTGAGCTGGTCTGTTCCTGCTTGAGCCTGTCTGTTCCTGTTTGAGTCCGGTTTGAGCCGTTCAAAACCGGTTTGAGCCGGTCTAGTCCGGTTTGAGTCCGGTTTGAGCCAGTCAAAATCGATTGGAGAGGGTCTGGCCTGGTTTGATCTGGTCAAAACCCGTATGAGTCCGGTTTGAGCCGGTGAAAACCGATTTGAGATGTTCTGGTCCGGTTTGAGCCAGTTTGAGCCGGTCTGGTCTGGCTTGAGCCGGTTTGAGCCGGTCTGTTACTGTTTGAGCCTGTCTGTTCCTGTTTGAGTCCAGTTTGAGCCATTCAAAACCGGTGTGAGCCGGTCTAGTCCGGTTTGAGTCCGGTTTCAGCTGGTCAAAACCGGTTTGAGCCTGTTTGTTCTGGTTTGTGTCCTTTTTGAGCCAGTCGAAACAGGTTTGAGCCGGTCTGGTCCGGTTTGAGTCCGGTTTGAGCCGGTCAAAACCGGTTTGAGCCGGTCTGGCCTGGATTGAGTCCGGTTTGAGCAGGTCCAAACCGTTTTGAGCTGGTCTGGTCCGGATAAATATGGTCAAAACCGGTTTGAGTCTGTTTGAGCCGGTCAAAACCGGTTTGAGCCGGTCTGGTCGGGTTTGAGTCCAGTTTGAGCCAGTCAAAACCGGTTTGAGAAGGTCTGGCCTGGTTTGATCTGGTCAAAACCCGTATGAGACCGGTTTGAGCCAGTGAAAACCGGTTTGAGATGTTCTGGTCCGGTTTGAGCCGGTTTGAGCCGCTCTGGTCTGGTGTGAGCCGGTTTGAGCTGGTCTGTTCCTGTTTGAGCCGGTCTGTTCCTGTTTGAGTCCGGTTTGGGCCATTCAAAACCGGTTTGAGCCGGTCTAGTCCAATTTGAGTCCGGTTTGAGCCAGTCAAAATCGATTGGAGAGGGTCTGGCCTGCTTTGATCTGGTCAAAACCCGTATGAGTACGGTTTGAGCCAGTGAAAGCGGGTTTGAGTTGTTCTGGTCAGGTTTGAGGCAGTTTGAGCCGGTCTGGTCTGGCTTGAGCCGGTTTGAGCCGGTCTGTTACTGTTTGAGCAGGTCTGTTCCTGTTTGAGTCCAGTTTGAGCCATTCAAAACCGGTGTGAGCCGGTCTAGTCCGGTTTGAGTCCGGTTTCAGCTGGTCAAAACCGGTTTGAGCCTGTTTGTTCCGGTTTGAGTCCTTTTTGAGCCAGTCAAAACAGGTTTGAGCCGGTCTGGTCCAGTTTGAGTCCAGTTTGAGCTGGTCCAAACCGGTTTGAGCCGGTCTGGCCTGGTTTGAGTCTGGTTTGAGCAGGTCAAAACCGTTTTGAGCTGATCTGGTCTGGAAAAACACGGTCAAAACCAGTTTGAGTCTGTTTGAGCCGGTCAAAACCGGTTTGAGCCGGTCTGGTCGGGTTTGAGTCCAGTTTGAGCCGGTCAAAATTGGTTTGAGCCGGTCTGGCCTGGTTTGATTTGGTCAAAACACGTTTGAGTCCGGTTTGAGCTGGTCAAAACCGGTTTGAGCCGGTCTGGCCTGGGTTGATCCGGTTTGAGCCGGTCCAGTCATGTTTTAGTCCGGTTTGAGCCAGTCAAAACCGGTTTCAGCCGGTCTGGTTCGGTTTGAGCCAGTCTTGTCCGGTTTGAGCCTGTCAAAACCGATTGAAACCGGTCTGGGCCGGTTTGAGTCTGGTTTCAGCCAGTCAAAACCGGTTTGAGCCGGTCTGGCCTGGTTTGATCTGGTCAAAACCCGTATGAGACCGGTTTGAGCCGGTGAAAACCACTTTGAGATGTTCTGGTCCGGTTTGAGCCAGTTTGAGCCGTTCTGGTCTGGTGTGAGCCGGTTTGAGCTGGTCTGTTCCTGTTTGAGCCGGTCTGTTCCTGTTTGAGTCCGGTTTGAGCCATTCAAAACCGGTTTGAGCCGGTCTAGTCCGGTTTGAGTCCGGTTTGAGCCAGTCAAAATCGATTGGAGAGGGTCTGGCCTGCTTTGATCTGGTCAAAACCCGTATGAGTACGGTTTGAGCCGGTGAAAGCCGGTTTGAGTTGTTCTGGTCAGGTTTGAGGCAGTTTGAGCCGGTCTGGTCTGGCTTGAGCCGGTTTGAGCCGGTCTGTTACTGTTTGAGCAGGTCTGTTCCTGTTTGAGTCCAGTTTGAGCCATTCAAAACCGGTGTGAGCCGGTCGAGTCCGGTTTCAGCTGGTCAATACCGGTTTGAGCCTGTTTGTTCCGGTTTCAGTCCTTTTTGAGCCAGTCAAAACAGGTTTGAGCCGGTCTGGTCCTGTTTGAGTCCAGTTTGAGCTGGTCAAAACCGGTTTGAGCCGGTCTGGCCTGGTTTGAGTCTGGTTTGAGCAGGTCAAAACCGTTTTGAGCTGATCTGGTCTGGAAAAATACGGTCAAAACCAGTTTGAGTCTGTTTGAGCCGGTCAAAACCGGTTTGAGCCGGTCTGGTCGGGTTTGAGTCCAGTTTGAGCCGGTCAAAATTGGTTTGAGCCGGTCTGGCCTGGTTTGATTTGGTCAAAACACGTTTGAGTCCGGTTTGAGCTGGTCAAAACCGGTTTGAGCCGGTCTGGCCGGGGTTGATCCGGTTTGAGCCGGTCCAGTCATGTTTTAGTCCGGTTTGAGCCAGTCAAAACCGGTTTCAGCCGGTCTGGTTCGGTTTGAGCCAGTCTTGTCCGGTTTGAGCCTGTCAAAACCGATTGAAACCGGTCTGGGCCGGTTTGAGTCTGGTTTCAGCCAGTCAAAACCGGTTTGAGCCGGTCTGGCCTGGTTTGATCTGGTCAAAACCCGTATGAGACCGGTTTGAGCCGGTGAAAACCAGTTTGAGATGTTCTGGTCCGGTTTGAGCCAGTTTGAGCCGTTCTGGTCTGGTGTGAGTCGGTTTGAGCTGGTCTGTTCCTGTTTGAGCTGTCTGTTCCTGTTTGAGTCCTGTTTGAGCCGTTCAAAACCGGTTTGAGCCGGTCTAGTCCGGTTTGAGTCCGGTTTGAGCCAGTCAAAATCGATTGGAGAGTTTCTGGCCTGGTTTGATCTGGTCAAAACCCGTATGAGTACGGTTTGAGCCGGTGAAAACCGGTTTGAGATGTTCTGGTCCGGTTTGAGACGGTTTGAGCCGTTCTGGTCTGGTTTGAGCCGGTTTGAGCTGGTCTGTTCCTGTTTGAGCCGGTCTGTTCCTGTTTGAGTCCGGTTTGAGCCGTTCAAAACCGGTTTGAGCTGGTCTAGTCCGGTTTGAGTCGGTTTGAGCCAGTCAAAATCGATTGGAGACGGTCTGGCCTGCTTTGATCTGGTCAAAACCCGTATGAGTACGGTTTGAGCCGGTGAAAGCCGGTTTGAGTTGTTCTGGTTAGGTTTGAGGCAGTTTGAGCCGGTCTGGTCTGGCTTGAGCCGGTTTGAGCCGGTCTGTTCCTGTTTGAGTCCAGTTTGAGCCATTCAAAACCGGTGTGAGCCGGTCTAGTCCGGTTTGAGTCCGGTTTCAGCCGGTCAAAACCGGTTTGAGCCTGTTTGTTCCGGTTTGAGTCATTTTGAGCCAGTCAAAACAGGTTTGAGCCGGTCTGGTCCGCTTTGAGTCCGGTTTGAGCCGGTCAAAACCGGTTTGAGCCGGTCTGGCCTGGTTTGAGTCCGGTTTGAGCAGGTCCAAACCGTTTTGAGCTGATCTGGTCCGGAAAAATACGGTCAAAACCAGTTTGAGTCTGTTTGAGCCGGTCAAAACCGGTTTGAGCCGGGCTGGTCGGGTTTGAGTCCAGTTTGAGCCGGTCAAAATTGGTTTGAGCCGGTCTGGCCTGGTTTGATTTGGTCAAAACCGCTTTGAATCCGGTTTGAGCTGGTCAAAACCGGTTTGAGCCGTTCTGGTCTGGATTGATCCAGTTTGAGCCGGTCCAGTCATGTTTTAGTCCGGTTTGAGCCAGTCAAAACCGGTTTCAGCCGGTCTGGTTCGGTTTGAGCCGGTCTTGTCCAGTTTGAGCCTGTCAAAACCGATTGAAACCGGTCTGGGCCGGTTTGAGTCCGGTTTCAGCCAGTCAAAACCGGTTTGAGCCGGTCTGGCCTGGTTTGATCTGGTCAAAACCCGTATGAGACCGGTTTGAGCCGGTGAAAACCGGTTTGAGATGTTCTGGTCCGGTTTGAGCCGGTTTGAGCCGTTCTGGTCTGGTGTGAGCCGGTTTGAGCTGGTCTGTTCCTGCTTGAGCCTGTCTGTTCCTGTTTGAGTCCGGTTTGAGCCGTTCAAAACCGGTTTGAGCCGGTCTAGTCCGGTTTGAGTCCGGTTTGAGCCAGTCAAAATCGATTGGAGAGGGTCTGGCCTGGTTTGATCTGGTCAAAACCCGTATGAGACCAGTTTGAGCCGGTGAAAATCGGTTTGAGTTGTTCTGGTCCGGTTTGAGCCAGTATGAGACGGTCTGGTCTGGCTTGAGCCGGATTGAGCCGGTCTGTTACTGTTTGAGCCGGTCTGTTCCTGTTTGAGTCCAGTTTGAGCCATTCAAAACTGGTGTGAGCCGGTCTAGTCCGGTTTGAGTCCGGTTTCAGCCGGTCAAAACCGGTTTGAGCCTGTTTGTTCCGGTTTGAGTCCTTTTTGAGCCAGTCGAAACAGGTTTGAGCCGGTCTGGTCCGGTTTGAGTCCGGTTTCAGCTGGTCAAAACCGGTTTGAGCCGGTCTGGCCTGGTTTGAGTCCGGTTTGAGCAGGTCCAAACCGTTTTGAGCTGGTCTGGTCCGGATAAATATGGTCAAAACCGGTTTGACTCTGTTTGAGCCAGTCAAAACCGGTTTGAGCCGGTCTGGTCGGGTTTGAGTCCGGTTTGAGCCGGTCTGGTCGGGTTTGAGTCCAGTTTGAGCCGGTCAAAACCGGTTTGAGCAGGTCTGGCCTGGTTTGATCTGGTCAAAACCCGTATGAGACGGGTTTGAGCCGGGGAAACCCGGTTTGAGATGTTCTGGTCCGGTTTGAGCCGGCTTGAGCCATTCTGGTCTGGTGTGAGACGGTTTGAGCTGGTCTGTTCCTGTTTGAGCCTGTCTGTTCCTGTTTGAGTCCGGTTTGAGCCGTTGAAAACCGGTTTGAGCCGGTCTAGTCCGGTTTGAGTCCGGTTTGAACCAGTCAAAATCGATTGGAGAGGGTCTGGCCTGGTTTGATCTGGTCAAAACCCGTATGAGTCCGGTTTGAGCCGGTGAAAACCGATTTGAGATGTTCTGGTCCGGTTTGAGCCAGTTTGAGCCGGTCTGGTCTGGCTTGAGCCGGTTTGAGCCGGTCTGTTACTGTTTGAGCCTGTCTGTTCCTGTTTGAGTCCAGTTTGAGCCATTCAAAACCGGTGTGAGCCGGTCTAGTCCGGTTTGAATCCGGTTTCAGCTGGTCAAAACCGGTTTGAGCCTGTTTGTTCTGGTTTGTGTCCTTTTTGAGCCAGTCGAAACAGGTTTGAGCCGGTCTGGTCCGGTTTGAGTCCGGTTTGAGCCGGTCTGGCCTGGTTTGAGTCCGGTTTGAGCAGGTCCAAACCGTTTTGAGCTGGTCTGGTCCGGATAAATATGGTCAAAACCGGTTTGAGTCTGTTTGAGCCAGTCAAAACCGGTTTGAGCCGGTCTGGTCGGGTTTGAGTCCAGTTTGAGCCAGTCAAAACCGGTTTGAGAAGGTCTGGCCTGGTTTGATCTGGTCAAAACCCGTATGAGACCGGTTTGAGCCAGTGAAAACCGGTTTGAGATGTTCTGGTCCGGTTTGAGCCGGTTTGAGCCGTTCTGGTCTGGTGTGAGCCGGTTTGAGCTGGTCTGTTCCTGTTTGAGCCGGTCTGTTCCTGTTTGAGTCCGGTTTGAGCCGTTCAAAACCGGTTTGAGCCGGTCTAGTCCAATTTGAGTCCGGTTTGAGCCAGTCAAAATCGATTGGAGAGGGTCTGGCCTGCTTTGATCTGGTCAAAACCCGTATGAGTACGGTTTGAGCCAGTGAAAGCGGGTTTGAGTTGTTCTGGTCAGGTTTGAGGCAGTTTGAGCCGGTCTGGTCTGGCTTGAGCCGGTTTGAGCCGGTCTGTTACTGTTTGAGCCGGTCTGTTCCTGTTTGAGTCCAGTTTGAGCCATTCAAAACCGGTGTGAGCCGGTCTAGTCCGGTTTGAGTCCGGTTTCAGCCGGTCAAAACCGGTTTGAGCCTGTTTGTTCCGGTTTGAGTCCCATTTGAGCCAGTCGAAACAGGTTTGAGCCGGTCTGGTCCGGTTTGAGTCCGGTTTGAGCCGGTCAAAACCGGTTTGAGCCGGTCTGGCCTGGTTTGAGTCCGGTTTGAGCAGGTCCAAACCGTTTTGAGCTGGTCTGGTCCGGATAAATATGGTCAAAACCGGTTTGAGTCTGTTTGAGCCGGTCAAAACCGGTTTGAGCCGGTCTGGTCGGGTTTGAGTCCAGTTTGAGCCGGTCAAAACCGGTTTGAGCAGGTCTGGCCTGGTTTGATCTGGTCAAAACCCGTATGAGACGGGTTTGAGCCGGTGAAAACCGGTTTGAGATATCTGGTCCGGTTTGAGCCGGTTTGAGCCATTCTGGTCTGGTGTGAGACGGTTTGAGGTGGTCTGTTCCTGTTTGAGCCGGTCTGTTCCTGTTTGAGTCAGTTTGAGCCATTCAAAACCGGTTTGTGTTGGTCTAGTCCGGTTTGAGTCCGGTTTGAGCCAGTCAAGATCGATTGGAGATGGCCTGGCCTGCTTTGATCTGGTCAAAACCCGTATGAGTACGGTTTGAGGCGGTGAAAGCCGGTTTGAGATGTTCTGGTCAGGTTTGAGGCAGTTTGAGCCGGTCTGGTCTGGCTTGAGCCGGTTTGAGCCGGTCTGTTACTGTTTGAGCCGGTCTGTTCCTGTTTGAGTCCAGTTTGAGCCATTCAAAACCGGTGTGAGCCGGTCTAGTCCGGTTTGAGTCAGGTTTCAGCCGGTCAAAACCGCTTTGAGCCTGTTTGTTCTGGTTTGAGTCCTTTTTGAGCCAGTCAAAACAGGTTTGAGCCGGTCTGGTCCGGTTTGAGTCCGGTTTGAGCCGGTCAAAACCGGTTTGAGCCGGTCTGGCCTGGTTTGAGTCCGGTTTGAGCAGGTCAAAACCGTTTTGAGCTGATCTGGTCTGGAAAAATATGGTCAAAACCAGTTTGAGTCTGTTTGAGCCGGTCAAAACCGGTTTGAGCCGGTCTGGTCGGGTTTGAGTCCAGTTTGAGCCGGTCAAAATTGGTTTGAGCCGGTCTGGCCTGGTTTGATTTGGTCAAAACCCGTTTGAGTCCGGTTTGAGCTGGTCAAAACCGGTTTGAGCCGGTCTGGCCGGGGTTGATCCGGTTTCAGCCGGTCCAGTCATATTTTAGTCCGGTTTGAGCCAGTCAAAACCGGTTTCAGCCGGTCTGGTTCGGTTTGAGCCGGTCTTGTCCGGTTTGAGCCTGTCAAAACCGATTGAAACCGGTCTGGGCCGGTTTGAGTCCGGTTTCAGCCAGTCAAAACCGGTTTGAGCCGGTCTGGCCTGGTTTGATGAGCTCAAAACCCGTATGAGACCGGTTTGAGCCGGTGAAAACCAGTTTGAGATGTTCTGGTCCGGTTTGAGCCGGTTTGAGCCGTTCAAAACCGGTTTGAGCCGGTCTAGTCCGGTTTGAGTCCGGTTTGAGCCAGTCAAAATCGATTGGAGAGGGTCTGGCCTGGTTTGATCTGGTCAAAACCCGTATGAGACCGGTTTGAGCCGGTCTGGCCTGGTTTGAGTCCGGTTTGAGCAGGTCCAAACCGTTTTGAGCTGGTCTGGTCCGGATAAATATGGTCAAAACCAGTTTGAGTCTGTTTGAGCCGGTCAAAACCGGTTTGAGCCGGTCTGGTCGGGTTTGAGTCCAGTTTGAGCCAGTCAAAACCGGTTTGAGAAGGTCTGGCCTGGTTTGATCTGGTCAAAACCCGTATGAGACCGGTTTGACCCAGTGAAACCCGGTTTGAGATGTTCTGGTCCGGTTTGAGCCGGTTTGAGCCGTTCTGGTCTGGTGTGAGCCGGTTTGAGCTGGTCTGTTCCTGTTTGAGTCTGGTTTGAGCCGTTCAAGACCGGTTTGAGCCGGTCTAGTCCAATTTGAGTCCGGTTTGAGCCAGTCAAAATCGATTGGAGAGGGTCTGGCCTGCTTTGATCTGGTCAAAACCCGTATGAGTACGGTTTGAGGCGGTGAAAGCCGGTTTCAGATGTTCTGGTCAGGTTTGAGGCAGTTTGAGCCGGTCTGGTCTGGCTTGAGCCGGTTTGAGCCGGTCTGTTACAGTTTGAGCCGGTCTGTTCCTGTTTGAGTCCAGTTTGAGCCATTCAAAACCGGTGTGAGCCGGTCTAGTCCGGTTTGAGTCCGGTTTCAGCCGGTCAAAACCGGTTTGAGCCTGTTTGTTTTGGTTTGAGTCCTTTTTGAGCCAGTCGAAACAGGTTTGAGCCGGTCTGGTCCGGTTTGAGTCCGGTTTGAGCCGGTCAAAACCGGTTTGAGCCGGTCTGGCCTGGTTTGAGTCCGGTTTGAGCAGGTCCAAACCGTTTTGAGCTGGTCTGGTCCGGATAAATATGGTCAAAACCGGTTTGAGTCTGTTTGAGCCAGTCAAAACCGGTTTGAGCCGGTCTGGTCGGGTTTGAGTCCAGTTTGAGCCAGTCAAAACCGGTTTGAGCAGGTCTGGCCTGGTTTGATCTGGTCAAAACCCGTATGAGACGGTTTGAGCCAGTGAAACCGGTTTGAGATGTTCTGGTCCGTTTGAGCCGGTTTGAGCCATTCTGGTCTGGTGTGAGACGGTTTGAGCTGGTCTGTTCCTGTTTGAGCCGGTCTGTTCCTGTTTGAGTCCGGTTTGAGCCGTTCAAAACCGGTTTGAGCCGGTCTAGTCCGGTTTGAGTCCGGTTTGAGCCAGTCAAAATCGATTGGAGACGGTCTGGCCTGCTTTGATCTGGTCAAAACCCGTATGAGTACGGTTTGAGCCGGTGAAAGCCGGTTTGAGATGTTCTGGTCAGGTTTGAGGCAGTTTGAGCCGGTCTGGTCTGGCTTGAGCGGTTTGAGCCGGTCTGTTACAGTTTGAGCCGGTCTGTTCCTGTTTGAGTCGGTTTGAGCCATTCAAAACCGGTTTGAGCCGGGCTGGTCGGGTTTGAGTCAGTTTGAGCCGGTCAAAATTGGTTTGAGCCGGTCTGGCCTGGTTTGATTTGGTCAAAACCCGTTTGAGTCCGGTTTGAGCTGGTCAAAACCGGTTTGAGCCAGTCTGGCCTGGATTGATCCGGTTTGAGCGGTCCAGTCATGTTTTAGTCCGGTTTGAGCCAGTCAAAACCGGTTTCAGCCGGTCTGGTTCGGTTTGAGCCGGTCTTGTCCAGTTTGAGCCTGTCAAAACCGATTGAAACCGGTCTGGGCCGGTTTGAGTCCGTTTCAGCCAGTCAAAACCGGTTTGAGCCGGTCTGGCCTGGTTTGATCTGGTCAAAACCCGTATGAGACCGGTTTGAGCCGGTGAAAACCGGTTTGAGATGTTCTGGTCCGGTTTGAGCCGGTTTGAGCCGTTCTGGTCTGGTGTGAGCGGTTTGAGCTGGTCTGTTCCTGCTTGAGCCTGTCTGTTCCTGTTTGAGTCCGGTTTGAGCTGTTCAAAACCGGTTTGAGCCGGTCTAGTCCGGTTTGAGTCCGGTTTGAGCCAGTCAAAATCGATTGGAGAGGGTCTGGCCTGGTTTGATCTGGTCAAAACCCGTATGAGACCGGTTTGAGCGGTGAAAACCGGTTTGAGATGTTCTGGTCGGTTTGAGCCAGTATGAGACGGTCTGGTCTGGCTTGAGCCGGTTTGAGCCGGTCTGTTACTGTTTGAGCGGTCTGTTCCTGTTTGAGTCAGTTTGAGCCATTCAAAACCGGTGTGAGCGGTCTAGTCCGGTTTGAGTCCGGTTTCAGCCGGTCAAAACCGGTTTGAGCCTGTTTGTTCGGTTTGAGTCCTTTTGAGCCAGTCGAAACAGGTTTGAGCCGGTCTGGTCCGGTTTGAGTCCGGTTTCAGCTGGTCAAAACCGGTTTGAGCCGGTCTGGCCTGGTTTGAGTCCGGTTTGAGCAGGTCCAAACCGTTTTGAGCTGGTCTGGTCCGGATAAATATGGTCAAAACCGGTTTGACTCTGTTTGAGCCAGTCAAAACCGGTTTGAGCCGGTCTGGTCGGGTTTGAGTCCGGTTTGAGCCGGTCTGGTCGGGTTTGAGTCCAGTTTGAGCCGGTCAAAACCGGTTTGAGCAGGTCTGGCCTGGTTTGATCTGGTCAAAACCCGTATGAGACGGGTTTGAGCCGGGGAAACCCGGTTTGAGATGTTCTGGTCCGGTTTGAGCCGGCTTGAGCCATTCTGGTCTGGTGTGAGACGGTTTGAGCTGGTCTGTTCCTGTTTGAGCCTGTCTGTTCCTGTTTGAGTCCGGTTTGAGCCGTTGAAAACCGGTTTGAGCCGGTCTAGTCCGGTTTGAGTCGGTTTGAGCCAGTCAAAATCGATTGGAGAGGGTCTGGCCTGGTTTGATCTGGTCAAAACCCGTATGAGTCGGTTTGAGCGGTGAAAACCGATTTGAGATGTTCTGGTCGGTTTGAGCCAGTTTGAGCGGTCTGGTCTGGCTTGAGCCGGTTTGAGCCGGTCTGTTACTGTTTGAGCCTGTCTGTTCCTGTTTGAGTCCAGTTTGAGCCATTCAAAACCGGTTTGAGCCGGTCTAGTCGGTTTGAGTCGGTTTCAGCCGGTCAAAACCGGTTTGAGCCTGTTTGTTCGGTTTGAGTCCTTTTGAGCCAGTCAAAACAGGTTTGAGCCAGTCTGGTCCGGTTTGAGTCGGTTTGAGCGGTCAAAACCGGTTTGAGCCAGTCTGGCCTGGTTTGAGTCGGTTTGAGCAGGTCAAAACCGTTTTGAGCTGGTCTGGTCCGGATAAATATGGTCAAAACCGGTTTGAGTCTGTTTGAGCGGTCAAAACCGGTTTGAGCCGGTCTGGTCGGGTTTGAGTCCAGTTTGAGCCGGTCAAAACCGGTTTGAGCAGGTCTGGCCTGGTTTGATCTGGTCAAAACCCGTATGAGACCGGTTTGAGCGGTGAAAACCGGTTTGAGATGTTCTGGTCGGTTTGAGCCGGTTTGAGCCATTCTGGTCTGGTGTGAGCCGGTTTGAGCTGGTCTGTTACTGTTTGAGCGGTCTGTTCCTGTTTGAGTCCGGTTTGAACCGTTCAAAACCAGTTTGAGTCTGTTTGAGCGGTCTAGTCGGTTTGAGTCGGTTTGAGCCAGTCAAAATCGATTGGAGATGGCCTGGCCTGCTTTGATCTGGTCAAAACCCGTATGAGTACGGTTTGAGGCGGTGAAAGCCGGTTTGAGATGTTCTGGTCAGGTTTGAGGCAGTTTGAGCCGGTCTGGTCTGGCTTGAGCCGGTTTGAGCCGGTCTGTTACTGTTTGAGCCGGTCTGTTCCTGTTTGAGTCAGTTTGAGCCATTCAAAACCGGTTTGAGCCGGTCTAGTCGGTTTGAGTCAGGTTTCAGCCGGTCAAAACCGGTTTGAGCCTGTTTGTTCGGTTTGAGTCCTTTTGAGCCAGTCAAAACAGGTTTGAGCCGGTCTGGTCGGTTTGAGTCCGGTTTGAGCTGGTCAAAACCGGTTTGAGCCAGTCTGGCCTGGTTTGAGTCCGGTTTGAGCAGGTCAAAACCGTTTTGAGCTGGTCTGGTCCGGATAAATATGGTCAAAACCGGTTTGAGTCGGTTTGAGCTGGTCAAAACCGGTTTGAGCCGGTCTGGTCGGGTTTGAGTCCAGTTTGAGCCGGTCAAAATTGGTTTGAGCCGGTCTGGCCTGGTTTGATTTGGTCAAAACCCGTTTGAGTCTGGTTTGAGCTGGTCAAAACCGGTTTGAGCCGGTCTGGCCTGGGTTGATCCGGTTTCAGCTGGTCAAAACCGGTTTGAGCCTGTTTGTTCTGGTTTGAGTCCTTTTGAGCCAGTCAAAACAGGTTTGAGCCGGTCTGGTCGGTTTGAGTCCGGTTTGAGCCGGTCTGGCCTGGTTTGAGTCCGGTTTGAGCAGGTCCAAACCGTTTTGAGCTGGTCTGGTCCGGATAAATATGGTCAAAACCGGTTTGAGTCTGTTTGAGCCGGTCAAAACCGGTTTGAGCCGGTCTGGTCGGGTTTGAGTCCAGTTTGAGCCAGTCAAAACCGGTTTGAGAAGGTCTGGCCTGGTTTGATCTGGTCAAAACCCGTATGAGACCGGTTTGAGCCAGTGAAAACCGGTTTGAGATGTTCTGGTCCGGTTTGAGCCGGTTTGAGCTGTTCTGGTCTGGTGTGAGCCGGTTTGAGCTGGTCTGTTCCTGTTTGAGCCGGTCTGTTCCTGTTTGAGTCCGGTTTGAGCCGTTCAAAACCGGTTTGAGCCGGTCTAGTCCAATTTGAGTCCGGTTTGAGCCAGTCAAAATCGATTGGAGAGGGTCTGGCCTGCTTTGATCTGGTCAAAACCCGTATGAGTACGGTTTGAGGCGGTGAAAGCCGGTTTGAGATGTTCTGGTCAGGTTTGAGGCAGTTTGAGCCGGTCTGGTCTGGCTTGAGCCGGTTTGAGCCGGTCTGTTACTGTTTGAGCTGGTCTGTTCCTGTTTGAGTCCAGTTTGAGCCATTCAAAACCGGTGTGAGCCGGTCTAGTCCGGTTTGAGTCCGGTTTCAGCCGGTCAAAACCGGTTTGAGCCTGTTTGTTCCGGTTTGAGTCCTTTTTGAGCCAGTCAAAACAGGTTTGAGCCGGTCTGGTCCGTTTGAGTCCGGTTTGAGCCGGTCAAAACCGGTTTGAGCCGGTCTGGCCTGGTTTGAGTCCGGTTTGAGCAGGTCCAAACCGTTTTGAGCTGGTCTGGTCCGGATAAATATGGTCAAAACCGGTTTGAGTCTGTTTGAGCCGGTCAAAACCGGTTTGAGCCGGTCTGGTCGGGTTTGAGTCCAGTTTGAGCCGGTCAAAACCGGTTTGAGCAGGTCTGGCCTGGTTTGATCTGGTCAAAACCCGTATGAGACGGGTTTGAGCCGGTGAAAACCGGTTTGAGATGTTCTGGTCCGGTTTGAGTCCGGTTTGAGCCATTCTGGTCTGGTGTGAGACGGTTTGAGCTGGTCTGTTCCTGTTTGAGCCGGTCTGTTCCTGTTTGAGTCAGTTTGAGCCATTCAAAACCGG
>JAKFHT010002625.1:0-14568 GCA_023783455.1 Erythrocebus patas | reverse complement strand
AAAAATATCTTCCGTTCAAAACTGGAAAAGCTTTCTGAGAAACTGCTCTGTGGTCTGTTAATTCATCTCACAGGTTACATCTTTCCCTTCAAGAAACCTTTCGCTAAGACTGTTCTTGTGGAATTAGCAAGGGATATTTGGAAGCCCATAGAGGGCTGTGGTGAAAAGGAAATATCTTCGTTCAAAACTGGAAACAAGCTTTCTGAGAAACAGCTCTGTGTTCTGTTAAATCATCTCACAGAGTTACATCTTTCCTTCAAGAAACCTTTCGCTAAGACTGTTCTTGTGGAATTAGCAAGGGATATTTGGAAGCCATAGAGGGCTATGGTGAAAAGGAAATATCTTCCGCTCAAAACTGGAAAGAAGCTTTCTGAGAAACTGCTCTGTGTTCTTAATTCATCTCACAGTTACATCTTTCCTTCAAGAAGCCTTCGCTAAGGCTGTTCTTGTGGAATTAGCAAAGGGATATTTTTAAGCTCATAGAGGGCTATGGTGAAAAGGAAATATCTTCCGCTCAAAACTGGAAACAAGCTTTCTGAGAAACAGCTCTGTGTTCTGTTAATTCATCTCACAGAGTAACATCTTTCCCTTCAAGAAGCCTTCGCTAAGGCTGTTCTTGTGGAATTAGCAAGGGATATTTGGAAGCCCATAGAGGCTATGGTGAAAAAGGAAATATCTTCCGTTGAAAACTGGAAACAAGCTTTCTGAGAAACTGCTCTTTGTTCTGTTAATTCATCTCACAGGTTACATCTTTCCTTCAAGAAGCCTTTCACTAAGGCTGTTCTTGTGGAATTGGCAAAGGGATATTTTTAAGCTCATAGAGGGCTATGGTGAAAAGGTAATATCTTCCGTACAAAACTGAAACAAGCTTTCTGAGAAACTGCTCTGTGTTCTGTTAAATCATCTCACAGAGTTACATCTTCCCTTCAAGAAGCCTTTCGCTAAGACTGTTCTTGTGGAATTGGCAAAGGGATATTTTAGGCCCTTAGATGGCTATGGTGAAAAAGGAAATATCTTCCGTTCAAAACTGGAAAAAGCTTTCTGAGAAACTGCTCTGTGTTCTGTTAATTCATCTCACAGAGTTACATCTTTCCTTCAAAAGCCTTTCGCTAAGGCTGTTCTTGTGGAATTAGCAAAGGGATATTTGGAAGCCCATAGAGGGCTGTGGTGAAAAATATCTTCCGTTCAAAACTGGAAGAAGCTTTCTGAGAAACTGCTCTGTGTTCTGTTAATTCATCTCACAGGTTACATCTTTCCTTCAAGAAGCCTTTCGCTAAGGCTGTTCTTGTGGAATTGGCAAAGGTATATTTGGAAGCCGATAGAGGGCTATGGAGAAAAAGGAAATATCTTCTGTTCAAAACTGGAAAGAAGCTTTCTTAGAAACTGCTCTGTGTTCTCTTAATTCATCTCACAGAGTTACATCTTTCCTTCAAGAAGCCTTTCGCTAAGGCTGTTCTTATGAATTGGCAAAGGATATTTGGAAGCCCATAGAGGGCTATGGTGAAAAGGAATGATCTTCCGTTAAAAACTGGAAAGAAGCTTTCTTAGAAACTGCTCTGTGTTCTGTTAATTCATCTCACAGAGTTACATCTTTCCTTCAAGCCTTTCGCTAAGGCTGTTCTTGTGGAATTGGCAAAGGATATTTGGAAGCCCATAGAGGGCTATGTTGAAAAGGAAATATCTTCCGTTCAAAACTGGAAGGAAGCTTTCTGAGAAACTGCTCTGTGTTCTGCTAATTCATGTCACAGAGTTCCATCTTTCCTTCAAGAAGCCTTTCGCTAAGGCTGTTCTTGTGGAATTGGCAAGGATATTTGGAAGCCCATAGAGGGCTATGGTGAAAAAGGAAATATCTTCCGCTCAAAACTGGAAAGAAGCTTTCAGAAACTGCTCTGTGTTCTCTTAATTCATCTCACAGAGTTACATCTTTCCTTCAAGAAGCCTTCGCTAAGGCTGTTCTTGTGGAATTGGCAAAGGGAGATTTGGAAGCCCATAGAGGGCTATGGTGAAAAATATCTTCCGTTAAAAACTGGAAAGAAGCTTTCTGAGAAACTGCTCTGTGTTCTGTTAATTCATCTCACAGGTTACATCTTTCCCTTCAAGAAGCCTTTCGCTAAGTCTCTTCTTGTGGAATTAGCAAAGGATATTTGGAAGCCCATAGAGGCTATGGTGAAAAAGGAAATATCTTCCGTTCAAAACTGGAAAAAGCTTTCTGAGAAACTGCTCTTTGTTCTATTAATTCATCTCACCGAGTTACATCTTTCCTTCAAGAAGCCTTTCGCTAAGGCTGTTCTTTTGGAATTAGCAAAGGATATTTGGAAGCCCATAGGGCTATGGTGAAAAAAATATCTTCCGTTCAAAACTGGAAAAAGCTTTCTTAGAAACTGCTCTGTGTTCTGTTAATTCATCTCACAGACTTACATCTTTCCTTCAAGAAGCCGTTCGCTAAGGCTGTTCTTGTGGAATTAGCAAAGGGATATTTGGAAGCCCATAGAGGCTATGGTGAAGGAAATATCTTCCGTTCAAAACTGGAAGAAGCTTTCTGAGAAACTGCTTTTGTTCTGCTAATTCATGTCACAGAGTTACATCTTTCCTTCAAGAAGCCTTTGCTAAGGCTGTTCTTGTGGAATTAGCAAAGGGATATTTGGAAGCCCATAGAGGCTATGGTGAAAAAATATCTTCCGTTCAAAACTGGAAAGAAGCTTTCTGAGAAACTGCTCTGTGTTCTCTTAATTCATCTCACAGAGTTACATCTTTCCTTCAAGAAGCCTTTCCCTAAGGCTGTTCTTGTGGAATTAGCAAAGGATATTTGAAGCCCATTGAGGGCTATGGTGAAAAAGGAAATATCTTCCGTTCAAAACTGGAAACAAGCTTTCTGAGAAACTGCTCTGTGTTCTGTTAATTCATCTCACAGAGTTACATCTTTCCCTTCAAGAAGCCGTTCGCTAAGGCTGTCCTTGTGGAATTGGCAAAGGGATATTTGGAAGCCCATAGAGGGCTATGGTGAAAAAGGAAATATCTTCCGTTAAAAACTGGAAAGAAGCTTTCTGAGAAACTGCTCTGTGTTCTGCTAAATCATCTCACAGAGTTACATCTTCCCCTTCAAGAAACCTTTCGCTAAGTCTCTTCTTGTGGAATTGGCAAAGGGATATTTTGACGCCCATAGAGGGCTATGGTGAAAAAGGAAATATCTTCCGTTCAAAACTGGAAAGAAGCTTTCTTAGAAACTGCTCTGTGTTCTGTTAATTCATCTCACAGAGTTACATCTTTCCCTTCAATAAGCCGTTCGCTAAGGCTGTTCTTGTGGAATTGGCAAAGGGATATTTGGAAGCCCATAGAGGGCTGTGGTGAAAAAGGAAATATCTTCGGTTCAAAACTGGAAAGAAGCTTTCTGAGAAACTGCTCTGTGTTCTCTTAATTCATCTCACAGAGTTACATCTTTCCCTTCAAGAAGCATTTCGCTAAGACTGTTCTTGTGGAATTGGAAAAGGGATATTTGGAAGCCCCTAGAGGGCTATGGTGAAAATTGAAATATCTTCCGTTCAAAACTGGAAAGAATCTTTCTGAGAAACTGCTCTGTGTTCTGTTAATTCATCTCACCGACTTACATCTTTCCCTTCAAGAAGCCTTTCGCTAAGGCTGTTCTTGTGGAATTGGCAAAGAGATATTTGGAAGCCCATAGGGCTATGGTGAAAAAATATCTTCCGCTCAAAATGGAAAGAAGCTTTCTGAGAAACTGCTCTGTGTTCTGTTAATTCATCTCACAGAGTTACATCTTTCCTTCAAGAAGCCTTTCCTAAGGCTGTTCTTGTGGAACTGGCAAAGTGATATTTGGAAGCCCATAGAGGGCTATGGTGAAAAAGGAAATATCTTCCGTTGAAAACTGGAAACAAGCTTTCTGAGAAACTGCTCTTTGTTCTCTTAATTCATCTCACAGAGTTACATCTTTCCCTTCAAGAAGCCTGTCGCTAAGGCTGTTCTTGTGGAATTCGCAAAGGGATATTTTTAAGATCATAGAGTTCTATGGTGAAAAAGGTAATATCTTCCGTACAAAACTGGAAACAAGCTTTCTGAGAAACTGCTCTGTGTTCTGTTAAATCATCTCACAGAGTTACATCTTCCCCTTCAAGAAGCCTTTCGCTAAGACTGTTCTTGTGGAATTGGCAAAGGGATATTTTGACGCCCATAGATGGCTATGGTGAAAAAATATCTTCCGTTCAAAACTGGAAAGAAGCTTTCTGAGAAACTGCTCTGTGTTCTGTTAATTCATCTCACAGAGTTACATCTTTCCCTTCAAGAAGCCTTTCGCTAAGGCTGTTCTTGTGGAATTGGCAAAGGGATATTTGGAAGCCCATAGAGGGCTGTGGTGAAAAAGGAAATATCTTCCGTTCAAAACTGGAAAGAAGCTTTCTGAGAAACTGCTCTGTGTTCTGTTAAATCATCTCACAGAATTACATCTTCCCCTTCAAGAAACCTTTCGCTAAGTCTGTTCTTGTGGAATTGGCAAAGGAATATTTTGACGCCCATAGATGGCTATGGTGAAAAAGAAATTATCTTCCGTTCAAAACTGGAAGAAGCTTTCTTAGAAACTGCTCTGTGTTCTGTTAATTCATCTCACAGAGTTACATCTTTCCTTCAAGAAGCCTTTCGATAAGGCTGTTCTTGTGGAATTGGCAAAGGATATTTGGAAGCCCATAGAGGGCTATGGTGAAAAGGAAATATCTTCCGTTAAAACTGGAAAGAAGCTTTCTGAGAAACTGCTCTGTGTTCTGTTAATTCATCTCACAGAGTTACATCTTTCCCTTCAAAAGCCTTTCGCTAAGGCTGTTCTTGTGGAATTAGCAAAGGGATATTTGGAAGCC
The DNA here is from genome assembly GCA_023783455.1 of Erythrocebus patas. Taxonomy (NCBI): domain Eukaryota; kingdom Metazoa; phylum Chordata; class Mammalia; order Primates; family Cercopithecidae; genus Erythrocebus; species Erythrocebus patas. Next base: position 9,709 of record JAKFHT010002625.1, on the reverse strand, counting down.
CATAGAGGGCTGTGGTGAAAAGGAAATATCTTCGGTTCAAAACTGGAAAGAAGCTTTCTGAGAAACTGCTCTGTGTTCTGTTAATTCATCTCACAGAGTTACATCTTTCCTTCAAGTAGCCTTTCGCTAAGGCTGTTCTTGTGGAATTGGCAAGGATATTTGGAAGCCCCTAGAGGGCTATGGTGAAAAGGAAATATCTTCCGTTCAAAACTGGAAAGAAGCTTTCTGAGAAACTGCTCTGTGTTCTGTTAATTCATCTCACCGAGTTACATCTTTCCCTTCAAGAAGCCTTTCGCTAAGGCTGTTCTTGTGGAATTGGAAAGGATATTTGGAAGCCCATAGAGGGCTATGGTGAAAAGGAAATATCTTCGTTTCAAAACTGGAAAGAAGCTTTCTGAGAAACTGCTCTGTGTTCTGTTAATTCATCTCACAAAGTTACATCTTTCCCTTCAAAGCCTTTCGCTAAGGCTGTTCTTGTGGAATTAGCAAAGGGATATTTGGAAGCCCATAGAGGGCTATGGTGAAAAAATATCTTCCGTTAAAACTGGAAAGAAGCTTTCTTAGAAACTGCTCTGTGTTCTGTTAATTCATCTCACAGAGTTACATCTTTCCCTTCAAAAGCCTTTCGCTAAGGCTGTTCTTGTGGAATGGCAAAGGGATATTTGGAAGCCCATAGAGGCTATGGTGAAAAATATCTTCCGTTAAAACTGGAAAGAAGCTTTCTGAGAAACGGCTCTGTGTTCTGTTAAATCGTCTCACAGAGTTACATCTTCCCTTCAAGAAACCTTTCGCTAAGTCTGTTCTTGTGGAATTGGCAAAGGGATATTTTGGCCCATAGATGGCTATGGTGAAAAGGAAATATCTTCAGTTCAAAACTGGAAGAAGCTTTCTGAGAAACTGCTCTTTGTTCTGTTAATTCATCTCACAGAGTTACATCTTTCCTTCAAGAAGCCTTTCGCTAAGGCTGTTCTTGTGGAATTGCAAGGGATATTTGGAAGCCCATAGGGCTATGGTGAAAAAGGTAATATCTTCCGTACAAAACTGGAAACAAGCTTTCTGAGAAACTGCTCTGTGTTCTGTTAATCATCTCACAGTTACATCTTTCCCTTCAAAAGCCTTTCGCTAAGGCTGTTCTTGTGGAATTGGCAAAGGGATATTTGGAAGCCCATTGAGTGCTATGGTGAAAAGGAAATATCTTCCGTTCAAAATTGGAAAGAAGCTTTCTGAGAAAATGCTCTGTGTTCTGTTAATTCATCTCACCGAGTTACATCTTTCCCTTCAAGAAGCCTTTCGCTAAGGCTGTTCTTGTGGAATTGGCAAAGGATATTTGGAAGCCCATAGAGGCTATGGTGAAAAGGAAATATCTTCCGTTCAAAACTGGAAAGAAGCTTTCTGAGAAACTGCTCTGTGTTCTGTTAATTCATCTCACAGAGTTACATCTTTCCCTTCAAAGCCTTTCGCTAAGGCTGTTCTTGTGGAATTAGCAAAGGATATTTGGAAGCCCATAGAGGGCTATGTTGAAAAAGGAAATATCTTCCGTTCAAAACTGGAAGGAAGCTTTCTGAGAAACTGCTCTGTGTTCTGCTAATTCATGTCAGAGAGTTACATCTTTCCCTTCAAGAAGCCTTTCGCTAAGGCTGTTCTTGTGGAATTGGCAAAGGGATATTTGGAAGCCCATAGAGGGCTATGGTGAAAAAGGAAATATCTTCCGTTCAAAACTGGAAAGCAGCTTTCTGAGAAACTGCTCTGTGTTATGTTAATTCATCTCACAGAGTTACATCTTTCCCTTCAAGAAGCCTTTCGCTAAGGCTGTTCTTGTGGAATTGGCAAAGGGATATTTGGAAGCCCCTAGAGGGCTATGGTGAAAAAGGAAATATCTTCCGTTCAAAACTGGAAAGAAGCTTTCTGAGAAACTGCTCTGTGTTCTGTTAATTCATCTCACAGAGTTACATCTTTCCTTCAAGAAGCCTTCGCTAAGGCTGTTCTTGTGGAACTGGAAAAGGATATTTGGAAGCCCTTAGAGGGCTATGGTGAAAAAGGAAATATCTTCCGTTCAAAACTGGAAAGAAGCTTTCTGAGAAAATGCTCTGTGTTCTGTTAATTCACCTCACCGAGTTACATCTTTTCCTTCAAGAAGCCTTTCGCTAAGGCTGTTCTTTTGGAATTGGCAAAGGGATATTTGGAATCCCATAGAGGGCTATGGTGAAAAGGAAATATCTTCCGTTCAAAACTGGAAAGAAGCTTTCTGAAACTGCTCTGTGTTCTGTTAATTCATCTCACAGAGTTACATCTTTCCTTCAAGAAGCCTATCGCTAAGGCTGTTCTTGTGGAATTGGCAAAGGATATTTGGAAGCCGATAGAGGGCTATGGTGAAAAGGAAATATCTTCTGTTCAAAACTGGAAAGAAGCTTTCTTAGAAACTGCTCTGTGTTCTGTTAATTCATCTCACAGAGTTACATCTTTCCTTCAAGAAGCCTTTCGCTAAGGCTGTTCTTGTGGAATTGGCAAAGGATATTTGGAAGCCCATAGAGGGCTATGGTGAAAAGGAAATACCTTCCGTTAAAAACTGGAAAGAAGCTTTCTGAGAAACTGCTCTGTGTTCTGTTAATTCATCTCACAGAGTTACATCTTTCCCTTCAAGAAGCCTTTCGCTAAGGCTGTTCTTGTGGAATTTGCAAAGCGATATTTGGAAGCCCATAGAGGGCTATGGTGAAAAGGAAATATCTTCCGTTCAAAACTGGAAAGAAGCTTTCTGAGAAACTGCTCTGTGTTCTGTTAATTCATCTCACAGAGTTACATCTTTCCCTTCAAGAAGCCTTTCGCTAAGGCTGTTCTTGTGGAATTGGCAAAGGGATATTTGGAAGCCCATAGAGGCTATGGTGAAAAGGAAATATCTTCCGTTCAAAACTGGAAAGAAGCTTTCTGAGAAAATGCTCTGTGTTCTGTTAATTCATCTCACAGAGTTACATCTTTCCTTCAAGAAGCCTTCGCTAAGGCTGTTCTTGTGGAATTAGCAAGGGATATTTGGAAGCCCATAGAGGGCTATGGTGAAAAAGGAAATATCTTCCGTTCAAAACTGGAAAGAAGCTTTCTGAGAAACTGCTCTGTGTTCTGTTAATTCATCTCACAGAGTTACATCTTTCCCTTCAAGAAGCCTTTCGCTAAGGCTGTTCTTGTGGAATTGGCAAAGGGATATTTGGAAGCCCATAGAGGGCTATGGTGAAAAAGGAAATATCTTCCGTTAAAAACTGGAAAGAAGCTTTCTGAGAAACTGCTCTGTGTTCTGTTAAATCATCTCACAGAGTTACATCTTCCCATTCAAGAAGCCTTCGCTAAGGCTGTTCTTGTGGAATTGGCAAAGGGATATTTGGAAGCCCATAGAGGGCTATGTTGAAAAAGGAAATATCTTCCGTTCAAAACTGGAAGGAAGCTTTCTGAGAAACTGCTCTGTGTTCTGCTAATTCATGTCACAGAGTTACATCTTCCCCTTCAAGAAGCCTTTCGCTAAGGCTGTTCTTGTGGAATTGGCAAAGGGATATTTGGAAGCCCATAGAGGGCTATGGTGAAAAGGGAAATATCTTCCGTTAAAAACTGGAAAGAAGCTTTCTTAGAAACTGCTCTGTGTTCTGTTAATTCATCTCACAGAGTTACATCTTTCCCTTCAAGAAGCCTTTCGCTAAGGCTGTTCTTGTGGAATTGGCAAAGGGATATTTGGAAGCCCATAGAGGGCTATGGTGAAAAAGGAAATATCTTCCGTTCAAAACTGGAAAGAAGCTTTCTTAGAAACTGCTCTGTGTTCTGTTAATTCATCTCACAGAGTTACATCTTTCCCTTCAAGAAGCCGTTCGCTAAGGCTGTTCTTGTGGAATTGGCAAAGGGATATTTGGAAGCCAATAGAGGGCTGTGGTGAAAAAGGAAATATCTTCGGTTCAAAACTGGAAAGAAGCTTTCTGAGAAACTGCTCTGTGTTCTCTTAATTCATCTCACAGAGTTACATCTTTCCCTTCAAGAAGCCTTTCGCTAAGGCTGTTCTTGTGGAATTGGCAAAGGGATATTTGGAAGCCCGTAGAGGGCTATGGTGAAAAAGGAAATATCTTCCGTTCAAAACTGGAAAGAAGCTTTCTGAGAAACTGCTCTGTGGTCTGTTAATTCATCTCACAGAGTTACATCTTTCCCTTCAAGAAACCTTTCGCTAAGACTGTTCTTGTGGAATTGGCAAAGGGATATTTGGAAGCCCCTAGAGGGCTATGGTGAAAAAGGAAATATCTTCCGTTCAAAACTGGAAAGAATCTTTCTGAGAAACTGCTCTGTGTTCTGTTAATTCATCTCACCGACTTACATCTTTCCTTCAAGAAGCCTTCGCTAAGGCTGTTCTTGTGGAATTGGCAAAGAGATATTTGGAAGCCCATAGAGGGCTATGGTGAAAAAGAAAATATCTTCCGTTCAAAATGGCAAGAAGCTTTCTGAGAAACTGATCTGTGTACTGTTAATTCATCTCACAGAGTTACATCTTTCCCTTCAAGAAGCCTTTCGCTAAGGCTGTTCTTGTGGAATTGGCAAAGGGATATTTCGAAGCCCACAGAGGGCTATGTTGAAAAAGGAAATATCTTCCGTTGAAAACTGGAAACAAGCTTTCTGAGAAACTGCTCTTTGTTCTGTTAATTCATCTCACAGAGTTACATCTTTCCCTTCAAGAAGCCTGTCGCTAAGGCTGTTCTTGTGGAATTCGCAAAGGGATATTTTTAAGCTCATAGAGGGCTATGGTGAAAAAGGTAATATCTTCCGTACAAAACTGGAAACAAGCTTTCTGAGAAACTGCTCTGTGTTCTGTTAAATCATCTCACAGAGTTACATCTTCCCCTTCAAGAAGCCTTTCGCTAAGACTGTTCTTGTGGAATTGGCAAAGGGATATTTTGACGCCCTTAGATGGCTATGGTGAAAAAGGAAATATCTTCCGTTCAAAACTGGAAAGAAGCTTTCTGAGAAACTGCTCTGTGTTCTGTTAATTCATCTCACAGAGTTACATCTTTCCCTTCAAGAAGCCTTTCGCTAAGGCTGTTCTTGTGGAATTGGCAAAGGGATATTTGGAAGCCCATAGAGGGCTGTGGTGAAAAAGGAAATATCTTCCGTTCAAAACTGGAAAGAAGCTTTCTGAGAAACTGCTCTGTGTTCTGTTAATTCATCTCACAGAGTTACATCTTTCCCTTCAAGAAGCCTTTCGCTAAGGCTGTTCTTGTGGAATTGGCAAAGGTATATTTGGAAGCCGATAGAGGGCTATGGTGAAAAAGGAAATATCTTCTGTTCAAAACTGGAAAGAAGCTTTCTTAGAAATTGCTCTGTGTTCTGTTAATTCATCTCACAGAGTTACATCTTTCCCTTCAAGAAGCCTTTCGCTAAGGCTGTTCTTGCGGAATTGGCAAAGGGATATTTGGAAGCCCATAGAGGGCTATGGTGAAAAAGGAAATATCTTCCGTTCAAAACTGGAAAGAAGCTTTCTGAGAAACTGCTCTGTGTTCTGTTAATTCATCTCACAGAGTTACATCTTTCCCTTCAAAAGCCTTTCGCTAAGGCTGTTCTTGTGGAATTGGCAAAGGGAGATTTGGAAGCCCATAGAGGGCTATGGTGAAAAAGGAAATATCTTCCGTTAAAAACTGGAAAGAAGCTTTCTGAGAAACTGCTCTGTGTTCTGTTAATTCATCTCACAGAGTTACATCTTTCCCTTCAAGAAGCCTTTCGCTAAGGCTCTTCTTGTGGAATTGGCAAAGGGATATTTGGAAGCCCATAGAGGGCTATGGTGAAAAAGGAAATATCTTCCGTTCAAAACTGGAAAGAAGCTTTCTGAGAAACTGCTCTTTGTTCTATTAATTCATCTCACCGAGTTACATCTTTCCCTTCAAGAAGCCTTTCGCTAAGGCTGTTCTTTTGGAATTGGCAAAGGGATATTTGGAAGCCCATAGAGGGCTATGGTGAAAAAGGAAATATCTTCCGTTCAAAACTGGAAAGAAGCTTTCTGAGAAACTGCTCTGTGTTCTGTTAATTCATCTCACAGAGTTACATCTTTCCCTTCAAGAAGCCTTCGCTAAGGCTGTTCTTGTGGAATTGGCAAAGGGATATTTGGAAGCCCATAGAGGGCTATGTTGAAAAAGGAAATATCTTCCGTTCAAAACTGGAAGGAAGCTTTCTGAGAAACTGCTTTTGTTCTGCTAATTCATGTCACAGAGTTACATCTTTCCCTTCAAGAAGCCTTTCGCTAAGGCTGTTCTTGTGGAATTGGCAAAGGGATATTTGGAAGCCCATAGAGGGCTATGGTGAAAAAGGAAATATCTTCCGTTCAAAACTGGAAAGAAGCTTTCTGAGAAACTGCTCTGTGTTCTCTTAATTCATCTCACAGAGTTACATCTTTCCCTTCAAGAAGCCTTTCGCTAAGGCTATTCTTGTGGAATTGGCAAAGGGATATTTGGAAGTCGATAGAGGGCTATGGTGAAAAAGGAAATATCTTCCGTTCAAAACTGGAAAGAAGCTTTCTGAGAAACTGCTCTGTGGTCTGTTAATTCATCTCACAGAGTTACATCTTTCCCTTCAAGAAACCTTTCGCTAAGACTGTTCTTGTGGAATTGGAAAAGGGATATTTGGAAGCCCCTAGAGGGCTATGGTGAAATATCTTCCGTTCAAAACTGGAAAGAATCTTTCTGAGAAACTGCTCTGTGTTCTGTTAATTCATCTCACCGACTTACATCTTTCCCTTCAAGAAGCCTTTCGCTAAGGCTGTTCTTGTGGAATTGGCAAAGAGATATTTGGAAGCCCATAGAGGGCTATGGTGAAAAAGGAAATATCTTCCGTTCAAAATGGAAAGAAGCTTTCTGAGAAACTGCTCTGTGTTCTGTTAATTCATCTCACAGAGTTACATCTTTCCCTTCAAGAAGCCTTTCGCTAAAACTGTTCTTGTGGAATTGGAAAAGGGATATTTGGAAGCCCATAGAGGCTATGGTGAAAAAGGAAATATCTTCCGTTGAAAACTGGAAACAAACTTTCTGAGAAACTGCTCTTTGTTCTCTTAATTCATCTCACAGAGTTACATCTTTCCTTCAAGAAGCCTGTCGCTAAGGCTGTTCTTGTGGAATTCATAGGGATATTTTAAGATCATAGAGTTCTATGGTGAAAAGGTAATATCTTCCGTTACAAAACTGGAAACAAGCTTTCTGAGAAACTGCTCTGTGTTCTGTTAAATCATCTCACAGAATTACATCTTCCTTCAGGAAGCCTTTTGCTAAGACTGTTCTTGTGGAATTGGCAAGGATATTTGAAGCCATAGATGGCTATGGTGAAAAGGAAATATCTTCCGTTCAAAACTGGAAAGAAGCTTTCTGAGAAACTGCTCTGTGTTCTGTTAATTCATCTCACAGAGTTACATCTTTCCTTCAAGAAGCCTTTCGATAAGGCTGTTCTTGTGGAATTGGCAAAGGATATTTGGAAGCCCATAGAGGGCTATGGTGAAAAGGAAATATCTTCCGTTAAAAACTGGAAAGAAGCTTTCTGAGAAACTGCTCTGTGTTCTGTTAATTCATCTCACAGAGTTACATCTTTCCTTCAAGAAGCCTCGCTAAGGCTGTTCTTGTGGAATTGGCAAAGGATATTTGGAAGCCCATAGAGGGCTGTGGTGAAAAAGGAAATATCTTCGGTTCAAAACTGGAAAGAAGCTTTCTAGAAACTGCTCTGTGTTCTGTTAATTCATCTCACAGAGTTACATCTTTCCTTCAAGAAGCCTTTCGCTAAGGCTGTTCTTTTGGAATTGGCAAAGGATATTTGGAAGGCCCTAGAGGGCTATGGTGAAAAAAAGGATCTTCTGTTAAAAACTGGAAAGAAGCTTTCTTAGAAACTGCTCTGTGTTCTGTTAATTCATCTCACAGAGTTACATCTTTCCTTCAAGCCTTTCGCTAAGGCTGTTCTTGTGGAATTGGAAAAGGATATTTGGAAGCCCATAGAGGGCTGTGGTGAAAAAGGAAATATCTTCCGTTAAAAACTGGAAAGAAGCTTTCTGAGAAACTGCTCTGTGTTCTGTTAATTCATCTCACAGAGTTACATCTTTCCCTTCAAGAAGCCTTTCGCTAAGGCTGTTCTTGTGGAATTGGCAAAGAAATATTTGGGAGCCGATAGAGGGCTAAGGTGAAAAAGGAAATATCTTGCGTTCAAAACTGGAAAGAAGCTTTCTGAGAAACTGCCCTGTGTTCTCTTAATTCATCTCACAGAGTTACATCTTTCCCTTCAAGTAGCCTTTCGCTAAGGCTGTTCTTGTGGAATTGGCAAAGGGATATTTGGAAGCCCCTAGAGGGCTATGGTGAAAAAGGAAATATCTTCCGTTCAAAACTGGAAAGAAGCTTTCTGAGAAACTGCTCTGTGTTCTGTTAATTCATCTCACCGAGTTACATCTTTCCCTTCAAGAAGCCTTTCGCTAAGGCTGTTCTTGTGGAATTGGGAAAGGGATATTTGGAAGCCCATAGAGGGCTATGGTGAAAAGGGAAATATCTTCGTTTCAAAACTGGAAAGAAGCTTTCTGAGAAACTGCTCTGTGTTCTGTTAATTCATCTCACAAAGTTACATCTTTCCCTTCAAGAAGCCTTTCGCTAAGGCTGTTCTTGTGGAATTGGCAAAGGGATATTTGGAAGCCCATAGAGGGCTATGGTGAAAAAGGAAATATCTTCCGTTAAAAACTGGAAAGAAGCTTTCTTAGAAACTGCTCTGTGTTCTGTTAATTCATCTCACAGAGTTACATCTTTCCCTTCAAGTTTTCGCTAAGGCTGTTCTTGTGGAATTGGCAAAGGGATATTTGGAAGCCCATAGAGGGCTATGGTGAAAAAGGAAATATCTTCCGTTAAAAACTGGAAAGAAGCTTTCTGAGAAACTGCTCTGTGTTCTGTTAAATCATCTCACAGAGTTACATCTTCCCCTTCAAGAAACCTTTCGCTAAGTCTGTTCTTGTGGAATTGGCAAAGGGATATTTTGACGCCCATAGATGGCTATGGTGAAAAAGGAAATATCTTCAGTTCAAAACTGGAAAGAAGCTTTCTGAGAAACTGCTCTGTGTTCTGTTAATTCATCTCACAGAGTTACATCTTTCCCTTCAAGAAGCCTTTCGCTAAGGCTGTTCTTGTGGAATTGGCAAAGGGATATATGGAAGCCCATAGAGGGCTAGTGAAAAAATATCTTCCGTTCAAAACTGGAAAGAAGCTTTCTTAGAAACTGCTCTGTGTTCTGTTAATTCATCTCACAGACTTACATCTTTCCCTTCAATAAGCCGTTCGCTAAGGCTGTTCTTGTGGAATTGGCAAAGGGATATTTGGAAGCCCATAGATTGCTGTGGTGAAAAAGGAAATATCTTCGGTTCAAAACTGGAAAGAAGCTTTCTGAGAAACTGCTCTGTGTTATCTTAATTCATCTCACAGAGTTACATCTTTCCCTACAAGAAGCCTTTCGCTAAGGCTGTTCTTGTGGAATTGGCAAAGGGATATTTGGAAGCCCATAGAGGGCTATGGTGAAAAAGGAAATATCTTCCGTTCAAAACTGGAAAGAAGCTTTCTGAGAAACTGCTCTGTGGTCTGTTAATTCATCTCACAGAGTTACATCTTTCCCTTCAAGAAACCTTTCGCTAAGACTGTTCTTGTGGAATTGGCAAAGGGATATTTGGAAGCCCCTAGAGGGCTATGGTGAAAAG
>JAKFHT010002623.1:0-14570 GCA_023783455.1 Erythrocebus patas | reverse complement strand
CTGTGTGTTCTGTTAATTCATCTCACAGAGTTACATCTTTCCTTCAAGAAGCCTTCGCTAAGCCTGTTCTTGTGGAATTGGCAAAGTGATATTTGAAGCCCATAGAGGGCTATGGTGAAAAGGAAATATCTTCCGTTCAAAACTGGAAAGAAGCTTTCTGAGAAACTGCTGTGTGTTCTGTTAATTCATCTCACAGAGTTACATCTGTCCCTTCAAGAAGCCTTTCGCTAAGGCTGTTTTGTGGAATTGGCAAGGATATTTGGAAGCACCTAGAGGGCTATGGTGAAAAGGAAATATCTTCCGTTGAAAACTGGAAAGAAGCTTTCTGAGAAACTGCTGTGTGTTCTGTTAATTCATCTCACAGAGTTACATCTGTCCCTTCAAGAAGCCTTTCGCTAAGGCTGTTTTTGTGGAATTGGCAAAGTGATATTTGGAAGCCCTTAGAGGTCTATGGAGAAAAAGGAAATATCTTCCGTTCAAAACTGGAAAGAAGATTTCTGAGAAACTGCTCTGTGTTCTTTTAATTCATCTCACAGAGTTACATCTTTCCTTCAAGCCTTTCGCTAAGGCTGTTCTTGTGGAATTAGCAAAGGATATTTGGAAGCCCATAGAGGCTATGGTGAAAAGGAAATATCTTCCGTTGAAAACTGGAAAGAAGCTTTCTGAGAACTGCTCTGTGTTCTGTTAATTCATCTCACAGTGTTACATCTTTCCTTTAAGAAGCCTTTCGCTAAGGCTGTTCTTGTGAATTGGCAAAGTGATATTTGGAATCATTGACTATGGTGAAAAGGAAATATCCACAGATAAAACTGGAAAGAAGCTTTCTGAGAAACTGCTGTGTGTTCTGTTAATTCATCTCATAGAGTTACATCTTTCCTTCAAAAGTGGAAAGAAGCTTTCTGAGAAACTGCTCTGTGTTCTGTTACTTCATCTCACAGAGTTACATCTTTCCTTCAAGAAGCCTTTCGCTAAGGCTGTTCTTGTGGAATTGGCAAAGGGATATTTGGAAGCCCATAGAGGGCTATGGTGAAAAAGGAAATATCTTCCGTTCAAAACTGGAGAGAATCTTTCTGAGAAACTGCTCTGTGTTCTGTTAATACATCTCAGAGAGATACATCTTTACCATCAAGAAGCCTTTCGCTAGAGCTGTTCTTGTGGAATTGGCAAAGTGATATTTGGAAGCCCATAGAGGGCTATGGTGAAAAAGGAAATATCTTCCTTTCGAAACTGGAAAGAAGCTTTCTGAGAAACTGCTCTGTGTTCTGTTACTTCATCTCACAGAGTTACATCTTTCCCTTCAAGAATCCTTTCGATAAAGCTGTTCTTGTGGAATTGGCAAAGTGATATTTGGAAGCCCATAGAGGGCTATGGTGAAAAAGGAAATATCTTCCGTTCAAAACTTGAAAGAAGCTTTCTGAGAAACTTCTCTGTGTTCTCTTACTTCATCTCACAGGGTTACATCTTTCCCTTTAAGAAGCCTTTCGCTAAGGCTGTTCTTGTGGAATTGGCAAAGGGATATTTGGAAGCCCATAGAGGGCTATGGTGAAAAAGGAAGTATCTTCCGTTCAAAACTGGAGAGAAGCTTTCTGAGAAACTGCTCTGTGTTCTGTTCATTCATCTCACAGAGTTACATCTTTCCCTTCAAGAAGCCTTTCGCTAAGGCTGTTTTTGTGGAATTGGCAAAGTGATATTTGGAAGCACCTAGAGGGCTATGGTGAAAAAGGAAATATCTTCCGTAAAAAACCGTAAAGAATCTTTCTGAGAATCTGCTCTGTGTTCTGTTAATTCATCTCACAGTGTTACATCTTTCCTTCAAGAAGCCTTTCGCTAAGGCTGTTCTTGTGGAATTAGCAAAGGATATTTGGAAGCCCATAGAGGGCTATGGTGAAAAAGGAAATATCTTCCGTTCAAAACTGGAAAGAAGCTTTCTGAGAAACTGCTCTGTGTTCTGTTACTTCATCTCACAGAGTTACATCTTTCCCTTCAAGAAGCCTTTCGCTATGGCTGTTCTTCTGGAATTGGCAAAGGGATATTTGGAAGCCCTTAGAGGTCTATGGAGAAAAAGGAAATATCTTCCGTTCAAAACTGGAAAGAAGATTTCTGAGAAACTGCTGTGTGTTCTGTTAATTCATCTCACAGAGTTACATCTGTCCCTTCAAGAAGCCTTTCGTTAAGGCTGTTCTTGTGGAATTGGCAAAGGGATATTTGGAAGCTCAAAGAGGGCTATGGTGAAAACGGAAATATCTTCCGTTCAAAACTGGAAAGAAGCTTTCTGAGAAACTGCTCTGTGTTCTGTTAATTCATCTCACAGAGTTACATCATTCCCTTCAAGAAGCTTTTCGCTAGATCTGTTCTTGTGGAATTGGCAAAGGGATATTTGGAAGCCCATAGAGGGCTATGGTGAAAAAGGAAATATCTTCCTTTCGAAACTGGAAAGAAGCTTTCTGAGAAACTGCTCTGTGTTCTGTTACTTCATCACACAGAGTTACATCTATCCCTTCAGGAAGCCTTTCGCTAAGGCTGTTCTTGTGGAATTGGCAAAGTGATATTTGGAAGCCCATAGAGGGCTATGGTGAAAAAGGAAATATCTTCCGTTCAAAACTGGAAAGAAGCTTTCTGAGAAACTGCTCTATGTTCTGTTAATTCATCTCACAGAGTTACATCTTTCCCTTCAAGAAGCCTTTCCCTAAGGCTGTTTTTGTGGAATTGGCAAAGTGATATTTGGAAGCCCATAGAGGGCTATGGTGAAAAAGGAAATATCTTCCGTTCAAAACTGGAAAGAAGCTTTCTGAGAAACTGCTCTGTGTTCTGTTACTTCATCTCACAGAGTTACATCTCTCAGTTCAAGAAGCTTTTCGCTAAGGCTGTTGTTGTGGAGTAGGCTAAGGGATATTTGGAAGCCCATAGAGGGCTATGGTGAGAAAGGAAATATCTTCCGTTCAAAACTGGAAAGAAACTTTATGAGAAACTGCTCTGTGTTCTGTGACTTCATCTCACAGCGTTACATCTTTCCCTTCAAGAAGCCTTTCGCTAATGCTGTTCTTGTGGAATTGGCAAAGGGATATTTGGAAGCCCATTGAGGGCTATGGTGGAAAAGGAAATATCTTCCGTTCAAAACTGGAAAGAACCTTTCTTGGAAACTGCTCTGTGGTCTGTTAATTCATCTCACAGAGTTACATTTTTCCCTTCAAGAAGCCTTTCGCTAAGGCTTTTCTTTTGGAATTGGCAAAGTGATATTTGGAAGCCCATAGAGGGCTACGGTGAAAAAGGAAATATCTTCCGTTGAAAACTGGAAAGAAGCTTTCTGAGAAACTGCTCTGTGTTCTGTTAATTCACCTCACAGAGTTACATCTTTCCTTCAAGACGCGTTTCGCTAAGGCTGTTCTTGTGGAATTGGCAAAGGATATTTGGAAGCCCATAGAGGCTATGGTGAAAAAATATCTTCCGTTCAAAACTGGAAAGAAGCTTTCTGAGAAACTGCTCTGTGTTTTTTTAATTCATCTCACAGAATTACATCTTTCCCTTCAAGAAGCCTTTCGCTAAGGCTGTTCTTGTGGAATTGGCAAAGGGATATGTTGAAGCCCATAGAGGGCTACGGTGAAAAAGAAAATATCTTCCGTTCAAAACTGGAAAGAAGCTTTCTGAGAAACTGCTCTGTGTTCTGTTACTTCATCTCACAGAGTTACATCTTTCCCTTCAAGAAACCTTTCGCTAAGGCTGTTCTTGTGGAATTGGCAAAGGGATATTTGGAAGCCCATAGAGGGCTATGATGAAAAAGGAAATATCTTCCGTTGAAAACTGGAAAGAAGCTTTCTGAGAAACTGCTCTGTGTTCTGTTACTTCATCTCACAGAGTTACATCTTTCCCTTCAAGAAGCCTTTCGCTAAGGCTGTTCTTGTGCAATTGGCAAAGGGATATTTGGAAGCCCATAGAGGGCTATGGTGAAAAAGGAAATATCTTCCGTTCAAAACTGGAGAGAAGCTTTCTGAGAAACTGCTCTGTGTTCTGTTACTTCATCTCACAGAGTTACATCTTTCCCTTCAAGAAGCCTTTCGCTAAGGCTGTTCTTGTGGAATTGGCAAAGTGATATTTAGAAGCCCGTAGAGGGCCATGGTGAAAAAGGAAATATCTTCCGTTCAAAACTGGAAAGAAGCTTTCTGAGGAACTGCTCTATGTTCTGTTAATTCATCTCACAGAGTTACATCTTTCCTTTCTAGAAGCCTTTCGCTAAGGCTGTTCTTGTGGAAATAGCAAAGTGGTATTTGGAAGCCCATAGAGGTCTATGGTGAAAAAGGAAATATCTTCCGCTCAAAACTGGAAAGAAGCCTTCTGAGAAACTGCTCTGTGTTCTGTTAATTCATCTCAAAGAGTTACATCTTTCCCTTCAAGAAGCCTTTCGCTAAGGCTGTTCTTGTGGAATTGGCAAAGGTATATTTGGAAGCCCATAGAGGGCTACGGTGAAAAAGGAAATATCTTCCGTTCAAAACTGGAAAGAAGCTTTCTGAGAAACTGCTCTGTGTTCTCTTACTTCATCTCACAGAGTTACATCTTTCCTTCAAGCCTTTCGCTAAGGCTGTTCTTGTGGAATTAGCAAAGGATATTTGGAAGCCCATAGAGGGCTATGGTAAAAAGGAAATATCTTCCGTTCAAAACTGGAAAGAAGCTTTCTGAGAAACTGCTCTGTGTTCTGTTACTTCACCTCAAAGAGTTACATCTTTCCTTCAAGAAGCCTTTCGCTAAGGCTGTTCTTGTGGAATTGGCAAAGTGATATTTGGAAGCCCATAGAGGGCTATGGTGAAAAAATATCTTCCGTTCAAAACTGGAGAAGCTTTCTGAGAAACTGCTCTGTGTTCTGTTACTTCATCTCACAGAGTTACATCTTTCCTTCAAGAAGCTTTTCGCTAAGGCTGTTCTTGTGGAATTGGCAAAGTGATATTTGGAAGCCCATAGAGGGCTATGGTGAAAAGGAAATATCTTCCGTTCAAAACTGGAAAGAAGCTTTCTGAGAAACTGCTCGATGTTCTGTTAATTCATCTCACAGAGTTACATCTTTCACTTCAAGAAGCCTTTCGCTAAGGCTGTTTTGTGGAATTGGCAAAGTGATATTTGGAAGCCCATAGAGGGCTATGGTGAAAAAGGAAATATCTTCCGTTCAAAACTGGAAAGAAGCTTTCTGAGAAACTCCTCTGTGTTCTGTTAATACATCTCAGAGAGTTACATCTTTCCCTTCAAGAAGCCTTTCGCTAGAGCTGTTCTTGTGGAATTGGCAAAGTGATATTTGGAAGCCCATAGAGGGCTATGGTGAAAAAGGAAATATCTTCCTTTCGAAACTCGAAAGAAGCTTTCTGAGAAACTGCTCTGTGTTCTGTTACTTCATCTCACAGAGTTACATCTTTCCCTTCAAGAATCCTTTCGATGAAGCTGTTCTTGTGGAATTGGCAAAGTGATATTTGGAAGCCCATAGAGGGCTATGGTGAAAAAGGAAATATCTTCCGTTCAAAACTTGAAAGAAGCTTTCTGAGAAACTGCTCTGTGTTCTCTTACTTCATCTCACAGTGTTACATCTTTCCCTTCAAGAAGCCTTTCGCTAAGGCTGTTCTTGTGGAATTGGCAAAGGGATATTTGGAAGCCCATAGAGGGCTATGGTGAAAAAGGAAGTATCTTCCGTTCCAAACTGGAGAGAAGCTTTCTGAGAAACTGCTCTGTGTTCTGTTAATTCATCTCACAGAGTTACATCTTTCCCTTCAAGACGCCTTTCGGTAAGGCTGTTTTTGTGGAATTGGCAAAGTGATATTTGGAAGCACATAGAGGGCTATGGTGAAAAAGGAAATATCTTCCGTAAAAAACCGTAAAGAATCTTTCTGAGAACATGCTCTGTGTCCTGCTAATACATCTCACAGAGTTACATCTTTCCCTTCAAGAAGCCTTTCGCTAAGGCTGTTCTTGTGGAATTGGCAAAGGGATATTTTGAAGCCCATAGAGGGCTATGGTGAAAAAGGAAATATCCTCCGTTCAAAACTGGAGAGAAGCTTTCTGAGAAATTCTCTATGTTCTGTTAATTCATCTCACAGAGTTACATCTTTCCTTCAAGAAGCCTTTCGCTAAGGCTGTTCTTGTGGAATTGGCAAAGGGATATTTGGAAGCCCATAGAGGGCTATGGTGAAAAAGGAAATATCTTCCGTTCAAAACTGGAAAGAAGATTTCTGAGAAACTGCTCTGTGTTCTGTTACTTCATCTCACAGAGTTACATCTTTCAGTTCAAGAAGCCTTTCGCTAAGGCTGTTGTGGAGTAGGCTAAGGGATATTTGGAAGCCCATAGAGGGCTATGGTGAGAAAGGAAATATCTTCCGTTCAAAACTGGAAAGAAGCTTTATGAGAAACTGCTCTGTGTTCTGTGACTTCATCTCACAGAGTTTCATCTTTCCCTTCAAAAAGCCTTTTGCTAATGCTGTTCTTGTGGAATTGGCAAAGGGATATTTGGAAGCCCATTGAGGGCTATGGTGAAAAAGGAAATATCTTCCGTTCAAAACTGGAAAGAAGCTTTCTGAGAAACTGCTCTGTGTTCTGTTAATTCATCTCACAGAGTTACATTTTTCCCTTCAAGAAGCCTTTCGCTAAGGCTGTTCTTGTGGAATTGGCAAAGTGATATTTGGAAGCCCATAGAGGGCTACGGTGAAAAAGGAAATATCTTCCGTTCAAAACTGGAAAGAAGCTTTCTGAGAAACTGCTCTGTGTTCTGTTAATACATCTCAGAGAGTTACATCTTTCCCTTCAAGAAGCCTTTCGCTAGAGCTGTTCTTGTGGAATTGGCAAAGGATATTTGGAAGCCCATAGGGCTATGGTGAAAAGGAAGTATCTTCCGTTCAAAACTGGAAAGAAGCTTTCTGAGAAACTGCTCTGTGTTCTCTTACTTCATCTCACAGAGTTACATCTTTCCCTTCAAGAATCCTTTCGATGAAGCTGTTCTTGTGGAATTGGCAAAGTGATATTTGGAAGCCCATAGAGGGCTATGGTGAAAAGGAAATATCTTCCGCTCAAAACTGAAAGAAGCTTGAGAAACTCCTCTGTGTTCTGTTAATACATCTCAGAGAGTTACATCTTTCCCTTCAAGAAGCCTTTCGCTAGATCTGTTCTTGTGGAATTGGCAAAGGATATTTGGAAGCCCATAGAGGGCTATGGTGAAAAGGAAGTATCTTCCGCTCCAAACTGGAGAGAAGCTTGAGAAACTGCTCTGTGTTCTGTTAATTCATCTCACAGAGTTACATCTTTCCTTCAAGACGCCTTTTGGTAAGGCTGTTTTTGTGGAATTGGCAAAGTGATATTTGGAAGCACATAGAGGGCTATGGTGAAAAAGGAAATATCTTCCGTAAAAAACCGTAAAGAATCTTTCTGAGAACATGCTCTGTGTCCTGCTAATACATCTCACAGAGTTACATCTTTCCCTTCAAGAAGCCTTTCGCTAAGGCTGTTCTTGTGGAATTGGCAAAGGATATTTGGAAGCCCATAGAGGGCTATGGTGAAAAGGAAATATCTTCCGCTCAAAACTGGAGAAGCTTTCTGAGAAATTCTCTATGTTCTGTTAATTCATCTCACAGAGTTACATCTTTCCTTCAAGAAGCCTTCGCTAAGGCTGTTCTTGTGGAATTGGCAAAGGATATTTGGAAGCCCATAGAGGGCTATGGTGAAAAGGAAATATCTTCCGCTCAAAACTGGAAAGAAGATTTCTGAGAAACTGCTCTGTGTTCTGTTACTTCATCTCACAGAGTTACATCTTTCAGTTCAAGAAGCCTTCGCTAAGGCTGTTGTGGAGTAGGCTAAGGATATTTGGAAGCCCATAGAGGGCTATGGTGAGAAAGGAAATATCTTCCGCTCAAAACTGGAAAGAAGCTTTATGAGAAACTGCTCTGTGTTCTGTGACTTCATCTCACAGAGTTTCATCTTTCCTTCAAAAGCCTTTTGCTAATGCTGTTCTTGTGGAATTGGCAAAGGATATTTGGAAGCCCATTGAGGGCTATGGTGAAAAGGAAATATCTTCCGCTCAAAACTGGAAAGAAGCTTGAGAAACTGCTCTGTGGTCTGTTAATTCATCTCACAGAGTTACATTTTTCCCTTCAAGAAGCCTTTCGCTAAGGCTGTTCTTGTGGAATTGGCAAAGTGATATTTGGAAGCCCCTAGAGGGCTACGGTGAAAAAGGAAATATCTTCCGCTCAAAACTGGAAAGAAGCTTGAGAAACTGCTCTGTGTTCTGTTAATTCACCTCACAGAGTTACATCTTTCCTTCAAGAAGCCTTTCGCTAAGGCTGTTCTTGTGGAATTGGCAAAGTGATATTTGGAAGGCAATAGAAGGCTACGATGAAAAGGAATTATCTTCCGCTCAAAACTGGAAAGAAGCTTGAGAAACTGCTCTGTGGTCTGTTAATTCATCTCACAGAGTTACATTTTTCCCTTCAAGAAGCCTTTCGCTAAGGCTGTTCTTGTGGAATTGGCAAAGTGATATTTGGAAGCCCCTAGAGGGCTACGGTGAAAAAGGAAATATCTTCCGCTCAAAACTGGAAAGAAGCTTGAGAAACTGCTCTGTGTTCTGTTAATTCACCTCACAGAGTTACATCTTTCCTTCAAGAAGCCTTTCGCTAAGGCTGTTCTTGTGGAATTGGCAAAGTGATATTTGGAAGGCAATAGAAGGCTACGATGAAAAGGAATTATCTTCCGCTCAAAACTGGAAAGAAGCTTGAGAAACTGCTCTGTGTTCTGTTAAGTCATCTCACAGAGTTACATCTTTCCTTCAAGAAGCGTTTCGTTAAGGCTGTTCTTGTGGAATTGGCAAAGGGATATTTGGAAGCCCACAGAGGGCTATGGTGAAAAAGGAAATATCTTCCGTTCAAAACTGGAAAGAAGCTATCTGAGAAACTGCTCTGTGTTCTGCTAATTCATCTCACAGAGTTACATCTTTCCCTTCAAGAAGCCTTTCGCTAAGGCTGTTGTTGTGGAATTGGCAAAGGGATATTTGGAAGCCCATAGAGGGCTATGGTGAAAAGGAAATATCTTCCGTTGAAAACTGGAAAGAAGCTTTCTGAGAAACTGCTCTATGTTTTTTTAATTCATCTCACAGAATTACATCTTTCCCTTCAAGAAGCCTTTCGCTAAGGCTGTTCTTGGGGAATTGGCAAAGGGATATTTGGAAGCCCATAGAGGGCTATGGTGAAAAAGGAAATATCTTCCTTTCGAAACTGGAAAGAAGCTTTCTGAGAAACTGCTCCGTGTTCTGTTACTTCATCTCACAGAGTTACATCTTTCCCGTCAAGAAGCCCTTCGCTAAGGCTGTTCTTGTGGAATTGGCAAAGGGATATTTGGAACCCCTAGTGGACTATGGTGAAAAAGGAAATATCTTCCTTTCAAAACTCGAAAGAAGCTTTCTGAGAAACTGCTCTGTGTTCTGTTACTTCATCTCACAGTGTTACATCTTTCCTTTCCAGAAACCTTTCGATAAGGCTGTTCTTGTGGAATTAGCAAAGTGATATTTGGAAGCCCATAGAGGGCTATGGTGAAAAGGAAATATCTTCCTTTCAAAACTCGAAAGAAGCTTTCTGAGAAACTGCTCTGTGTTCTGTTACTTCATCTCACAGTGTTACATCTTTCCTTTCCAGAAACCTTTCGATAAGGCTGTTCTTGTGGAATTAGCAAAGTGATATTTGGAAGCCCATAGAGGGCTACGGTGAAAAAGAAAATATCTTCCGTTCAAAACTGGAAAGAAGCTTTCTGAGAAACTGCTCTGTGTTCTGTGACTTCATCTCACAGAGTTACATCTTTCCTTCAAAAGCCTTTCGCTAAGGCTGTTCTTGTGGAATTGGCAAAGGATATTTGGAAGCCCATAGAGGGCTATGATGAAAAGGAAATATCTTCCGTTGAAAACTGGAAAGAAGCTTTCTGAGAAACTGCTCTGTGTTCTCTTAATTCATCTCACAGAGTTACATCTTTCCTTCAAGAAGCCTTTCGCTAAGGCTGTTCTTGTGGAATTGGCAAAGTGATATTTGGAAGCCCATAGAGGGCTATGGTGAAAAAGGAAATATCTTCCGCTCAAAACTGGAAAGAAGCTTTCTGAGAAACTGCTCTGTGTTCTCTTACTTCATCTCACAGAGTTACATCTTTTCCTTCAAGAAGCCTTTCGCTAAGGCTGTTCTTGTGCAATTGGGAAAGGGATATTTGGAAGCCCATAGAGGGCTATGGTAAAAAAGGAAATATCTTCCGTTCAAAACTGGAAAGAAGCTTTCTGAGAAACTGCTCTGTGTTCTGTTAATTCATCTCACAGAGGTACATCTTTCCCCTCAAGAACCCTTTCGCTAAGGCTGTTCTTGTGGAATTGGCAAAGGGATATTTGGAAGCCCATAGAGGGCTATGGTGAAAAAGGAAATATCTTCTCTTCAAAACTGGAGAGAAGCTTTCTGAGAAACTGCTCTGTGTTCTGTTACTTCATCTCACAGAGTTACATCTTTCCCTTCAAGAAGCCTTTCGCTAAGGCTGTTCTTGTGGAATTGGCAAAGTGATATTTAGAAGCCCGTAGAGGGCTATGGTGAAAAAGGAAATATCTTCCGCTCAAAACTGGAAAGAAGCTTTCTGAGAAACTGCTCTGTGTTCTGTTAATTCATCTCAAAGAGTTACATCTATCCCTTCAAGAAGCCTTTCGCTAAGGCTGTTCTTGTGGAATTGGCAAAGGTATATTTGGAAGCCCATAGAGGGCTAAGGTGAAAAAGGAAATATCTCCCGTTCAAAACCAAAAAGAAGCTTTCTGAGAAACTGCTGTGTGTTCTGTTAATTCATCTCACAGAGTTACATCTTTCCCTTCAAGAAACCTTTCGCTAAGGCTGTTCTTGTGGAATTGGCAAAGGATATTTGGAAGCCCATAGAGGCTATGGTGAAAAGGAAATATCTTCCGTTCAAAACTGGAAAGAAGCTTGAGAAACTGCTCTGTGTTCTGTTACTTCATCTCACAGAGTTACATCTTTCCCTTCAAGAAGCCTTTCGCTAAGGCTGTTCTTGTGGAATTGGCAAAGGATATTTGGAAGCCCATAGAGGGCTATGATGAAAAGGAAATATCTTCCGTTCAAAACTGGAAAGAAGCTTTCTGAGGAACTGCTCTGTGTTCTGTTACTTCATCTCACAGAGTTACATCTTTCCCTTCAAGAAGCCTTTCGCTAAGGCTCTTCTTGTGGAATTGGCAAGGATATTTGGAAGCCCATAGAGGCTACGGTGAAAAAGGAAATATCTTCCGTTCAAAACTGGAAAGAAACTTTCTGAGAATCTGCTCTGTGTTCTGTTAATTCATCTCACAGAGTTACATCTTTCCCTTCAAGAAGCCTTTCGCTAAGGCTGTTCTTGTGGAATTGGCAAAGGATATTTGGAAGCCCATAGAGGGCTATGGTGAAAAAGGAAATATCTTCCGTTCAAAACTGGAAGAAGCTTTCTGAGAAACTGCTCTGTGTTCTGTTACTTCATCTCACAGAGTTACATCTTTCCCTTCAAGAAGCCTTTCGCTAAGGCTGTTCTTGTGGAATTGGCAAAGGATATTTGGAAGCCCATAGAGGGCTATGGTGAAAAAGGAAATAGCTTCCGTTCAAAACTGGAAAGAAGCTTGAGAAACTGCTCGGTGTTCTGTTAATTCATCTCACAGAGTTACCTCTTTCCTTCAAGAAGCCTTTCGCTAAGGCTGTTCTTGTGGAATTGGCAAAGGGATATTTGGAAGCCCATAGAGGGCTATGGTGAAAAAGGAAATATCTTCTGTTCAAAACTGGAAAGAAGCTTTCTGAGAAACTGCTCTGTGTTCTGTTACTTCATCTCACAGAGTTACATCTTTCCCTTCAAGAAGCCTTTCGCTAAGGCTGTTCTTGTGGAATTGGCAAAGGGATATTTGGAAGCCCATAGAGGGCTATGGTGAAAAAGGAAATAGCTTCCGTTCAAAACTGGAAAGAAGCTTTCTGAGAAACTGCTCGGTGTTCTTTTAATTCATCTCACAGAGTTACCTCTTTCCCTTCAAGAAGCCTTTCGCTAAGGCTGTTCTTGTGGAATTGGCAAAGGGATATTTGGAAGCCCATAGAGGGCTATGGTGAAAAAGGAAATATCTTCTGTTCAAAACTGGAAAGAAGCTTTCTGAGAAACTGCTCTGTGTTCTGTTACTTCATCTCACAGAGTTACATCTTTCCCTTCAAGAACCCTTTAGCTAAGGCTGTTCTTGGGGTATTGGCAAAGGGATATTTGGAAGCCCATAGAGGGCCATGGTGAAAAAGGAAATATTTTCCGTTCAAAACTGGAGAGAAGCTTTCTGAGAAACTGCTCTGTGTTCTGTTACTTCATCTCACAGAGTTACATCTTTCCCTTCAAGAAGCCTTTCGCTAAGGCTGTTCTTGTGGAATTGGCAAAGTGATATTTAGAAGCCCGTAGAGGGCTATGGTGAAAAAGGAAATATCTTCCGTTCAAAACTGGAAAGAAGCTTTCTGAGGAACTGCTCTATGTTCTGTTAATTCATCTCACAGAGTTACATCTTTCCTTTCTAGAAGCCTTTCGCGAAGGCTGTTCTTGTGGAAATAGCAAAGTGGTATTTGGAAGCCCATAGAGGGCTATGGTGAAAAAGGAAATATCTTCCGTTCAAAACTGGAAAGAAGCTTTCTGAGAAACTGCTCTGTGTTCTGTTAATTCATCTCATAGAGTTACATCTTTCCCTTCAAGAAGCCTTTCTCTAAGGCTGTTCTTGTGGAATTGACAAAATGATATTTGGAAGCCCATAGAGGGCTATGGTGAAAAAGGAAATAGCTTCCGTTCAAAACTGGAAAGAAGCTTTCTGAGAAACTCCTCGGTGTTCTTTTAATTCATCTCACAGAGTTACCTCTTTCCCTTCAAGAAGCCTTTCGCTAAGGCTGTTCTTGTGGAATTGGCAAAGTGATATTTGGAAGCCCATAGAGGGGTATGGTGAAAAAGGAAATATCTTCCGTTCAAACCTTGAAAGAAGCTTTCTGAGAAACTGCTCTGTGTTCTCTTACTTCATCTCACAGTGTTACATCTTTCCCTTCAAGAAGCCTTTCGCTAAGGCTGTTCTTTTGGAATTGGCAAAGGGATATTTGGAAGCCCATAGAGGGCTATGGTGAAAAAGGAAGTATCTTCCGTTCAAAACTGGAGAGAAGCTTTCTGAGAAACTGCTCTGTGTTCTGTTAATTCATCTCACAGAGTTACATCTTTCCTTCAAGAAGCCTTTCGCTAAGGCTGTTTTGTGGAATTGGCAAAGTGATATTTGGAAGCCCATAGAGGGCTATGGTGAAAAAGGAAATATCTTCCGTTCAAAACTGGAAAGAAGCTTTCTGAGAACCTGCTCTGTGTTCTGTTAATTCATCTCACAGAGTTACATCTTTCCCTTCAAGAAGCCTTTCGCTAAGGCTGTTCTTGTGGAATTGGCAAAGGATATTTGAAGCCCATAGAGGGCTATGGTGAAAAAGGAAATATCTTCCGTTCAAAACTGGAAAGAAGCTTTCTGAGAAACTGCTCTGTGTTCTGTTACTTCATCTCACAGAGTTACATCTTTCCCTTCAAGAAGCCTTTCGCTAAGGCTGTTCTTGTGGAATTGGCAAAGGGATATTTGGAAGCCCATAGAGGGCTATGGTGAAAAAGGAAATATCTTCCGCTCAAAACTGGAAAGAAGCTTTCTGAGAAACTGCTCTGTGTTCTGTTAATTCATCTCACAGAGTTACATCTTTCCCTTCAAGAAGCCTTCGCTAAGGCTGTTCTTGTGGAATTGGCAAAGGGATATTTGGAAGCCCATAGAGGGCTATGGTGAAAAAGGAAATATCTTCCGTTCAAAACTGGAAAGAAGCTTTCTGAGAAACTGCTCTGTGTTCTGTTAATTCATCTCACAGAGTTACATCTTTCCCTTCAAGAAGCCTTTCGCTAGATCTGTTCTTGTGGAATTGGCAAAGGGATATTTGGAAGCCCATAGAGGGCTATGGTGAAAAGGAAATATCTTCCGTTCAAAACTGGAAAGAAGCTTTCTGAGAAACTGCTCTGTGTTCTGTTACTTCATCTCACAGAGTTACATCTTTCCCTTCAAGAAGCCTTTCGCTAAGGCTGTTCTTGTGGAATTGGCAAAGGATATTTGGAAGCCCATAGAGGGCTATGGTGAAAAAGGAAATATCTTCCGTTCAAAACTGGAAAGAAGCTTTCTGAGAAACTGCTCTATGTTCTGTTAATTCATCTCACAGAGTTACATCTTTCCCTTCAAGAAGCCTTTCGCTAAGGCTGTTCTTGTGCAATTGGCAAAGGGATATTTGGAAGCCCATAGAGGGCTATGGTGAAAAGGAAATATCTTCCGCTCAAAACTGGAAAGAAGCTTTCTGAGAAACTGCTCTGTGTTCTGTTAATTCATCTCACAGAGGTACATCTTTCCTTCAAGAAGCCTTCGCTAAGGCTGTTCTTGTGAATTGGCAAAGGGATATTTGAAGCCCATAGAGGCTATGGTGAAAAAGGAAATATCTTCCGCTCAAAACTGGAAAGAAGCTTGAGAAACTGCTCTGTGTTCTGTTAATTCATCTCAC
>JAKFHT010002622.1:0-14595 GCA_023783455.1 Erythrocebus patas | reverse complement strand
TGGGAGCCCATAGAGGGCTACGGTGAAAAAGGAAATATCTTCCGCTCAAAACTGGAAAGAAGCTTGAGAAACTGCTCTGTGTTCTGTTAATTCATCTCACAGAGTTACATCTTTCCTTCAAGAAGCCTTTCGCTAAGGCTGTTCTTGTGGAATTGGCAAGGATATTTGGAAGCCCATTGAGGGCTATGGTGAAAAAGGAAATATCTTCCGTTCAAAACTGGAAAAAGCTTTCTGAGAAACTGCTCTGTGTTCTGTTAATTCATCTCACAGAGTTACATCTTTCCTTCAAGAAGCCTTTCGCTAAGGCTGTTCTTGTGGAATTAGCAAAGGATATTTGGAAGCCCATAGGGCTATGGTGAAAAAATATCTTCCGTTCAAAACTGGAAAGAAGCTTTCTGAGAAACTGCTCTGTGTTCTGTTAATTCATCTCACAGAGTTACATCTTTCCTTCAAGAAGCCTTTCGCTAAGGCTGTTCTTGTGGAATTAGCAAAGGGATATTTGGAAGCCCATAGAGAGCTATGGTGAAAAAAATATCTTCCGTTCAAAAGTGGAAAGAAGCTTTCTGAGAAACTGCTCTGTGTTCTGTTAATTCATCTCACAGAGTTACATCTTTCCTTCAAAGCCTTTCGCTAAGGCTCTTCTTGTGGAATTGGCAAAGGATATTTGGAAGCCCATAGAGCTATGGTGAAAAAGGAAATATCTTCCGTTCAAAACTGGAAAGAAGCTTTCTGAGAAACTGCTCTGTGTTCTCTTAATTCATCTCACAGAGTTACATCTTTCCCTTCAAGAAGCCTTTCACTAAGGCTGTTCTTGAGGAATTGGCAAGGGGATATTTGGAAGCCCATACACGGCTATGGTGAAAAAGGAAATATCTTCCGTTCAAAACTGGAAAGAAGCTTTCTGAGAAACTGCTCTATGTTCTGTTAATTCATCTCACAGAGTTACATCATTCCCTTCAAGAAGCCTTTCCCTAAGGCTGTTCTTGTGGAATTGGCAAAGGCATATTTGGAAGCCCATAGAGGGCTATGGTGAAAAAGGAAATATCTTCCGTTCAAAACTGGAAAGAAGCTTTCTGAGAAACTGCTCTGTGTTCTGTTAATTCATCTCACAGAGTTACATCTTTCCCTTCAAGAAGCCTTTCGCTAAGGCTGTTCTTGTGGAATTGGCAAAGGCATATTTTGAAGCCCATAGAGGGCTATGGTGAAAAAGGAAATATCTTCCGTTCAAAACTGGAAACAAGCTTTCTGAGAAACTGCTCTGTGTTCTGTTAATTCATCTCACAGAGTTACATCTTTCCTTCAAGAAGCCTTTCGCTAAGGCTGTTCTTGTGGAATTGACAAAGGGATATTTGGAAGCCCTTAGAGGGCTATGGTGAAAAAGGAAATATCTTCCGTTCAAAACTGGAAAGAAGCTTCTGAGAAACTGCTCTGTGTTCTGTTAATTCATCTCACAGAGTTACATCTTTCCCTTCAAGAAGCCTTCGCTAAGGCTGTTCTTGTGGAATTAGCAAAGGATATTTGGAAGCCCATAGAGGGCTATGGTGAAAAAGGAAATATCTTCCGTTCAAAACTGGAAAGAAGCATTCTGAGAAACTGCTCTGTGTTCTGTTAATTCATCTCACAGAGTTACATCTTTCCTTCAAGAAGCCTTTCCTAAGGCTGTTCTTGAGGAATTGGCAAGGATATTTGGAAGCCCATACAGGGCTATGGTGAAAAAGGAAATATCTTCCGTTCAAAACTGGAAAGAAGCTTTCTGAGAAACTGCTCTATGTTCTGTTAATTCATCTCACAGAGTTACATCTTTCCTTCAAGCCTTTCGCTAAGGCTGTTCTTGTGGAATTAGCAAAGGGATATTTGGAAGCCCATACAGGGCTATGGTGAAAAAGGAAATATCTTCCGTTCAAAACTGGAAAGAAGCTTTCTGAGAAACTGCTCTGTGTTCTGTTAATTCATCTCACAGAGTTACATCTTTCCCTTCAAGAAGCCTTTCGCTAAGGCTGTTCTTGTGGAATTGGCAAAGGCATAATTGGAAGCCCATAGAGGGCTATGGTGAAAAAGTAAATATCTTCCGTTCAAAACTGGAAACAAGCTTTCTGAGAAACTGCTCTGTGTTCTGTTAATTCATCTCACAGAGTTACATCTTTACCTTCAAGAAGCCTTTCGCTAAGGCTGTTCTTGTGGAATTGACAAAGGGATATTTGGAAGCCCTTAGAGGGCTATGGTGAAAAAGGAAATATCTTCCGTTCAAAAGTGGAAAGAAGCTTTCTGAGAAACTGCTCTGTGTTCTGTTAATTCATCTCACAGAGTTACATCTTTCCCTTCAAGAAGCCTTTCGCTAAGGCTCTTCTTGTGGAATTGGCAAAGGGATATTTGGAAGCCCATAGAGGGCTATGGTGAAAAAGAAATATCTTCCGTTCAAAACTGGAAAGAAGCTTGAGAAACTGCTCTGTGTTCTGTTAATTCATCTCACAGAGTTACATCTTTCCTTCAAGAAGCCTTTCGCTAAGGCTGTTCTTGTGGAATTGGCAAAGGGATATTTGGAAGCCCATAGAGGGCTATGGTGAAAAAGGAAATATCTTCCGTTCAAAACTGGAAAGAAGCTTTCTGAGAAACTGCTCTGTGTTCTGTTAATTCATCTCACAGAGTTACATCTTTCCCTTCAAGAAGCCTTTCTCTAAGGCTGTTCTTGTGGAATTGGCAAAGGCATATTTGGAATCCCATAGAGATCTATTGTGAAAAAGGAAATATCTTCCGTTCAAAACTGGAAAGAAGCATTCTGAGAAACTGCTCTGTGTTCTGTTAATTCATCTCACAGAGTTACATCTTTCCCTTCAAGAAGTCTTTCGCTAAGGCTGTTCTTGTGGAATTGGCAAAGGGATATTTGGAAGCCCATAGAGGGCTACGGTGAAAAAGGAAATATCTTCCGTTCAAAACTGGAAAGAAGCTTTCTGAGAAACTGCTCTGTGTTCTGTTAATTCATCTCACAGAGTTACATCTTTCCCTTCAAGAAGCCTTTCGCTAAGGCTGTTCTTGTGGAATTGGCAAAGCGATATTTGGGAGCCCATAGAGGGCTATGGTGAAAAAGGAAATATCTTCCGTTCAAAACTGGAAACAAGATTTCTGAGAAACTGCTCTGTGTCTGTTAATTCATCTCACAGAGTTACATCTTTCCCTTCAAGAAGCCTTTCGCTAAGGCTGTTCTTGTGGAATTGGCAAAGGGATATTTGGAAGCCCTTAGAGGGCTATGGTGAAAAAGGAAATATCTTCCGTTCAAAACTGGAAAGAAGCTTTCTGAGAAACTGCTCTGTGTTCTTTTAATTCATCTCACAGAGTTACATCTTTCCTTCAAGAAGCCTTTCGCTAAGGCTGTTCTTGTGGAATTGGCAAAGGATATTTGGAAGCCCATAGAGGGCTATGGTGAAAAAGAAATATCTTCCGTTCAAAACTGGAAGAAGCTTTCTGAGAAACTGCTCTGTGTTCTGTTAATTCATCTCACAGAGTTACATCTTTCCCTTCAAGAAGCCTTTCGCTAAGGCTGTTCTTGTGGAATTGGCAAAGGGATATTTGGAAGCCCATAGAGGGCTATGGTGAAAAAGGAAATATCTTCCGTTCAAAAGTGGAAACCAGTTTTCTGAGAAACTGCTCTGTGTCTGTTAATTCATCTCACAGAGTTACATCTTTCACTTCAAGAAGCCTTTCGCTAAGGCTATTCTTGTGGAATTGGCAAAGGGATATTTGGAAGCCCATAGAGGGCTATGGTGAAAAAGTAAATATCTTCCGTTCAAAACTGGAAAAAGCTTTCTGAGAAACTGCTCTGTGTTCTGTTAATTCATCTCACAGAGTTACATCTTTCCTTCAAGAAGCCTTTCGCTAAGGCTGTTCTTGTGGAATTAGCAAAGGGATATTTGGAAGCCCATAGGGCTATGGTGAAAAGGAAATATCTTCCGTTCAAAACTGTAAAGAAGCTTTCTGAGAAACTGCTCTGTGTTCTGTTAATTCATCTCACAGAGTTACATCTTTCCCTTCAAGAAGCCTTTCTCTAAGGCTGTTCTTGTGGAATTGGCAAGGGGATATTTGGAAGCCCATAGAGGGCTATGGTGAAAAAGGAAATATCTTCCGTTGAAAACTGGAAACAAGCTTTCTGAGAAACTGCTCTGTGTTCTGTTAATTCATCTCACAGAGTTACATCTTTCCCTTCAAGAAGCCTTTCGCTAAGGCTGTTCTTGAGGAATTGGCAAAGGGATATTTGGAAGCCCATAGAGGGCTATGGTGAAAAAGGAAATATCTTCCGTTCAAAACTGGAAAGAAGCATTCTGAGAATCTTCCCTGTGTTCTCTTAATTCATCTCACAGAGTTACATCTTTCCCTTCAAGAATCCTTTCGCTAAGGCTCTTCTTGTGGAATTGGCCAAGGAATATTTTGAAGCCCATAGAGGGCTATGGTGAAAAAGGAAATATCTTCCGTTCAAAACTGGAAAGAAGCTTTCTGAGAAACTGCTCTGTGTTCTGTTAATTCATCTCACAGAGTTACATCTTTCCCTTCAAGAAGCCTTTCTCTAAGGCTGTTCTTGTGGAATTGGCAAGGGGATATTTGGAAGCCCATAGAGGGCTATGGTGAAAAAGGAAATATCTTCCGTTCAAAACTTGAAAGAAGCATTCTGAGAAACTGCTCTGTGTTCTCTTAATTCATCTCACAGAGTTACATCTTTCCCTTCATGAAGCCTTTCGCTATGGCTGTTCTTGTGGAATTGGCAAAGGGATATTTGGAAGCCCATAGAGGGCTATGGTGAAAAAGGAAATATCTTCCGTTCAAAACTGGAAAGAAGCTTTCTGAGAAACTGCTCTGTGTTCTGTTAATTCATCTCACAGAGTTACATCTTTCCCTTCAAGAAGTCTTTCGCTAAGGCTGTTCTTGTGGAATTGGCAAAGGGATATTTGGAAGCCCTTAGAGGGCTATGGTGAAAAAGGAAATATCTTCCGTTCAAAACTGGAAAGAAGCCAACTGCTCTGTGTTCTGTTAATTCATCTCACAGAGTTACATCTTTCCCTTCAAGAAGCCTTTCGCTAAGGCTGTTCTTGTGGAATTAGCAAAGGGATATTTGGAAGCCCATAGAGGGCTAAGGTGAAAAAGGAAATATCTACGGTTCAAAACTGGAAAGAAGCTTACTGAGAAACTGCTCTGTGTTCTGTTAATTCATCTCACAGAGTTACATCTTTCCCTTCAAGAAGCCTTTCGCTAAGGCTGTTCTTGTGGAATTGGCAAAGGGATATTTGGAAGCCCTTAGAGGGCTATGGTGAAAAAGGAAATATCTTCCGTTCAAAACTGGAAAGAAGGTTTCTGAGAAACTGCTCTGTGTTCTGTTAATTCATCTCACGGAGTTACATCTTTCCCTGCAGGAAGCCTTTCGCTAAGGCTGTTCTTGTGGAATTGGCAAAGTGATATTTGGAAGCTCATAGAGGGCTATGGTGAACAAAGGAAATATCTTCCGATCAAAACTGGAAAGAAGCTTTCTGAGAAACTGCTCTGTGTTCTGTTAATTCATCTCACAGAGTTACATCTTTCCCTTCAAGAAGCCTTTCTCTAAGGCTGTTCTTGTGGAATTGGCAAAGGCATATTTGGAAGCCCTTAGAGGGCTATGGTGAAAAAGGAAATATCTTCCGTTCAAAACTGGAAAGAAGCATTCTGAGAAACTGCTCTGTGTTCTCTTAATTCAGCACACAGAGTTACATCTTTCCCTTCAAGAAGCCTTTCACCAAGGCTGTTCTTGTGGAATTGGCAAGGGGATATTTGGAAGCCCATACAGGGCTATGGTGAAAAAGGAAATATCTTCCGTTCAAAACTGGAAAGAAGCATTCTGAGAAACTTCTCTGTGTTCTCTTAATTCATCTCACAGAGTTACATCTTTCCCTTCAAGAAGCCTTTCGCTAAATCTGTTCTTGTGGAATGGCAAAGTTTTATTTGGAAGCCCATAGAGGGCTATGGTGAAAAAAGGAAATATCTTCCGATCAAAACTGGAAAGAAGCATTCTGAGAATCTGCTCTGTGTTCTGTTAATTCATCTCCCAGAGTTACATCTTTCCTTCAAGCCTTTCGCTAAGGCTGTTCTTGTGGAATTAGCAAAGGATATTTGGAAGCCCATAGAGGGCTATGGTGAAAAAAATATCTTCCGTTCAAAACTGGAAAGAAGCATTCTGAGAATCTGCTCTGTGTTCTCTTAATTCATCTCACAGAGTTACATCTTTCCTTCAAGAAGCCTTTCACTAAGGCTGTTCTTGTGGAATTGGCAAAGGATATTTGGAAGCCCATACAGGGCTACGGTGAAAAAGGAATTATCTTCCGTTCAAAACTGGAAAGAAGCTTTCTGAGAAACTGCTCTATGTTCTGTTAATTCATCTCACAGAGTTACATCTTTGCCTTCATGAAGCCTTTCGCTAGGCTGTTCTTGTGGAATTGGCAAAGTGTTATTTGGAAGCCCATAGAGGCTATGGTGAAAAAGGAAATATCTTCCGATCAAAACTGGAAAGAAGGTTTCTGAGAAACTGCTCTGTGTTCTCTTAATTCATCTCACAGTGTTACATCTTTCCCTTCAAGATGCCTTTCGCTAGGCTGTTCTTGTGGAATTAGCAAAGGGATATTTGGAAGCCCATAGAGGGCTATGGTGAAAAAGGAAATATCTTCCTTCAAAACTGGAAAAAGCTTTCTGAGAAACTGCTCTGTGTTCTGTTAATTCATCTCACAGGTTACATCTTTCCCTTCAAGAAGCCTTTCGCTAAGGCTGTTCTTGTGGAATTGGCAAAGGGATATTTGGAAGCACATAGAGGGCTATGGTGAAAAAGGAAATATCTTCCGTTCAAAACTGGAATAGAATCTTTCTGAGAAACTGCTCTGTGTTCTGTTAATTCATCTCACAGAGTTACATCTTTCCCTTCAAGAAGCCTTTCGCTAAGGCTGTTCTTGTGGAATTGGCAAAGGGATATTTGGAAGCCCTTAGAGGGCTATGGTGAAAAAGGAAATATCTTCCGTTCAAAACTGGAAAGAAGCTAACTGCTCTGTGTTCTGTTAATTCATCTCACAGAGTTACATCTTTCCCTTCAAGAAGCCTTTCGCTAAGGCTGTTCTTGTGGAATTAGCAAAGGGATATTTGGAAGCCCATAGAGGGCTAAGGTGAAAAAGGAAATATCTACGGTTCAAAACTGGAAAGAAGCTTTCTGAGAAACTGCTCTGTGTTCTGTTAATTCATCTCACAGAGTTACATCTTTCCATTCAAGAAGGCTTTCACTAGGCTGTTCTTGTGGAATTGGCAAAGCGATATTTGGGAGCCCATAGAGGGCTATGGTGAAAAAGGAAATATCTTCCGTTCAAAACTGGAAAGAAGCTTTCTGAGAAACTGCTCTGTGTTCTCTTAATTCATCTCACAGAGTTACATCTTTCCCTTCAAGAAGCCTTTCGCTAAGGCTCTTCTTGTGGAATTGGCAAAGGGATATTTTGAAGCCCATAGAGGGCTATGGTGAAAAAGGAAATATCTTCCGTTCAAAACTGGAAAGAAGCTTTCTGAGAAACTGCTCTGTGTTCTGTTAATTCATCTCACAGAGTTACATCTTTCCCTTCAAGAAGCCTTTCGCTAAGGCTCTTCTTGTGGAATTGGCAAAGGGATATTTTGAAGCCCATAGAGGGCTATGGTGAAAAAGGAAATATCTTCCGTTCAAAACTGGAAAAAGCTTTCTGAGAAACTGCTCTGTGTTCTGTTAATTCATCTCACAGAGTTACATCTTTCCCTTCAAGAAGCCTTTCGCTAAGGCTGTTCTTGTGGAATTGGCAAAGGGATATTTGGAAGCCCATAGAGGGCTATGGTGAAAAAGGAAATATCTTCCGTTCAATACTGGAAAGAAACTTTCTGAGAAACTGCTCTGTGTTCTGTTAATTCATCGCACAGAGTTACATCTTTCCCTTCAAGAAGCCTTTCACTAAGGCTGTTCTTGAGGAATTGGCAAGGGGATATTTGGAAGCCCATACAGGGCTACGGTGAAAAAGGAATTATCTTCCGTTCAAAACTGGAAAGAAGCTTTCTGAGAAACTGCTCTATGTTCTGTTAATTCATCTCACAGAGTTACATCTTTGCCTTCATGAAGCCTTTCGCTACGGCTGTTCTTGTGGAATTGGCAAAGTGTTATTTGGAAGCCCATAGAGGGCTATGGTGAAAAAAGGAAATATCTTCCGATCAAAACTGGAAAGAAGGTTTCTGAGAAACTGCTCTGTGTTCTCTTAATTCATCTCACAGTGTTACATCTTTCCCTTCAAGATGCCTTTCGCTAGGCTGTTCTTGTGGAATTAGCAAAGGGATATTTGGAAGCCCATAGAGGGCTATGGTGAAAAAGGAAATATCTTCCCTTCAAAACTGGAAAGAAGCTTTCTGAGAAACTGCTCTGTGTTCTGTTAATTCATCTCACAGAGTTTCATCTTTCCCTTCAAGAAGCCTTTCGCTAAGGCTGTTCTTGTGGAATTGGCAAAGGGATATTTGGAAGCACATAGAGGGCTATGGTGAAAAAGGAAATATCTTCCGTTCAAAACTGGAATAGAATCTTTCTGAGAAACTGCTCTGTGTTCTGTTAATTCATCTCACAGAGTTACATCTTTCCCTTCAAGAAGTCTTTCGCTAAGGCTGTTCTTGTGGAATTGGCAAAGGGATATTTGGAAGCCCTTAGAGGGCTATGGTGAAAAAGGAAATATCTTCCGTTCAAAACTGGAAAGAAGCTTTCTGAGAAACTGCTCTGTGTTCTGTTAATTCATCTCACAGAGTTACATCTTTCCCTTCAAGAAGCCTTTCCTAAGGCTGTTCTTGTGGAATTGGCAAAGGGATATTTTGAAGCCCATAGAGGGCTATGGTGAAAAAGGAAATATCTTCCGTTCAAAACTGGAAAGAAGCTTTCTGAGAAACTGCTCTGTGTTCTGTTAATTCATCTCACAGAGTTACATCTTTCCTTCAAGAAGCCTTTCGCTAAGGCTGTTCTTGTGGAATTGGCAAAGGATATTTTGAAGCCCATAGAGGCTATGGTGAAAAAGAAATATCTTCCGTTCAAAACTGGAAAAAGCTTTCTGAGAAACTGCTCTGTGTTCTGTTAATTCATCTCACAGAGTTACATCTTTCCCTTCAAAAGCCTTTCGCTAAGGCTGTTCTTGTGGAATTGGCAAAGGATATTTGGAAGCCCATAGAGGGCTATGGTGAAAAAGGAAATATCTTCCGTTCAAAACTGGAAAGAAGCTTTCTGAGAAACTGCTCTGTGTTCTGTTAATTCATCTCACAGAGTTACATCTTTCCTTCAAGAAGCCTTCGCTAAGGCTGTTCTTGTGGAATTAGCAAAGGATATTTGGAAGCCCATAGAGGGCTATGGTGAAAAAGGAAATATCTTCCGTTCAAAACTGGAAGAAGCTTTCTGAGAAACTGCTCTGTGTTCTGTTAATTCATCTCACAGAGTTACATCTTTCCTTCAAGAAGCCTTTCGCTAAGGCTGTTCTTGTGGAATTGGCAAAGGGATATTTGGAAGCCCATAGAGGGCTATGGTGAAAAAGGAAATATCTTCCGTTCAAAACTGGAAACAAGTTTTCTGAGAAACTGCTCTGTGTTCTGTTAATTCATCTCACAGAGTTACATCTTTCCTTCAAGAAGCCTTTCGCTAAGGCTGTTCTTGTGGAATTGGCAAAGGGATATTTGGAAGCCCATAAAGGGCTATGGTGAAAAAGGAAATATCTTCCGTTCAAAACTGGAAAGAAGCTTTCTGAGAAACTGCTCTGTGTTCTGTTAATTCATCTCACAGAGTTACATCTTTCCCTTCAAAAGCCTTTCGCTAAGGCTGTTCTTGTGGAATTAGCAAAGTGATATTTGGAAGCCCATAGAGGGCTATGGTGAAAAAGGAAATATCTTCCGATCAAAACTGGAAAAAGCTTTCTGAGAAACTGCTCTGTGTTCTGTTAATTCATCTCACAGAGTTACATCTTTCCTTCAAAAGCCTTTCGCTAAGGCTGTTCTTGTGGAATTAGCAAGGATATTTGGAAGCCCATAGAGGCTATGGTGAAAAAGGAAATATCTTCCGATCAAAACTGGAAAGAAGCTTTCTGAGAAACTGCTCTGTGTTCTGTTAATTCATCTCACAGAGTTACATCTTTCCCTTCAAGAAGCCTTTCTCTAAGGCTGTTCTTGTGGAATTGGCAAGGATATTTGGAAGCCCATAGAGGCTATGGTGAAAAAATATCTTCCGTTCAAAACTGGAAAGAAGCATTCTGAGAAACTGCTCTGTGTTCTCTTAATTCATCTCACAGGTTACATCTTTCCTTCAAGAAGCCTTTCGCTAAGGCTGTTCTTGTGGAATTAGCAAAGGATATTTGGAAGCCCATACAGGGCTACGGTGAAAAAGGAAATATCTTCCGTTCAAAATTGGAAAGAAGCTTTCTGAGAAACTGCTCTATGTTCTGTTAATTCATCTCACAGAGTTACATCTTTGCCTTCAAAAGCCTTTCGCTACGGCTGTTCTTGTGGAATTCGCAAAGTGATATTTGGAAGCCCATAGAGGGCTATGGTGAAAAAAGGAAATATCTTCCGATCAAAACTGGAAAGAAGCTTTCTGAGAAACTGCTCTGTGTTCTCTTAATTCATCTCACAGAGTTACATCTTTCCCTTCAAGAAGCCTTTCGCTAGGCTGTTCTTGTGGAATTAGCAAAGGGATATTTGGAAGCCCATAGAGGGCTACGGTGAAAAACGAAATATCTTCCGTTAAAAACTGGAAAGAAGCTTTCTGAGAAACTGCTCTGTGTTCTGTTAATTCATCTCACAGAGTTTCATCTTTCCCTTCAAGAAGCCTTTCGCTAAGGCTGTTCTTGTGGAATTGGCAAAGGGATATTTGGAAGCCCATAGAGGGCTATGGTGAAAAAGGAAATATCTTCCGTTCAAAACTGGAATAGAATCTTTCTGAGAAACTGCTCTGTGTTCTGTTAATTCATCTCACAGAGTTACATCTTTCCCTTCAAGAAGTCTTTCGCTAAGGCTGTTCTTGTGGAATTTGCAAAGGGATATTTGGAAGCCCTTAGAGGGCTATGGTGAAAAAGGAAATATCTTCCGTTCAAAACTGGAAAGAAGCTAACTGCTCTGTGTTCTGTTAATTCATCTCACAGAGTTACATCTTTCCCTTCAAGAAGCCTTTCGCTAAGGCTGTTCTTGTGGAATTAGCAAAGGGATATTTGGAAGCCCATAGAGGGCTAAGGTGAAAAAGGAAATATCTACGGTTCAAAACTGGAAAGAAGCTTTCTGAGAAACTGCTCTGTGTTCTGTTAATTCATCTCACAGAGTTACATCTTTCCCTTCAAGAAGCCTTTCGCTAAGGCTGTTCTTGTGGAATTAGCAAAGGATATTTGGAAGCCCTTAGAGGGCTATGGTGAAAAAAATATCTTCCGTTCAAAACTGGAAAGAAGGTTTCTGAGAAACTGCTCTGTGTTCTGTTAATTCATCTCACGGAGTTACATCTTTCCCTGCAGGAAGCCTTTCGCTAAGGCTGTTCTTGTGGAATTGGCAAAGTGATATTTGGAAGCCCATAGAGGGCTATGGTGAACAAAGGAAATATCTCCCGATCAAAACTGGAAAGAAGCTTTCTGAGAAACTGCTCTGGGTTCTGTTAATTCATCTCACAGAGTTACATCTTTCCCTTCAAGAAGCCTTTCTCTAAGGCTGTTCTTGTGGAATTGGCAAAGGCATATTTGGAAGCCCTTAGAGGGCTATGGTGAAAAAGGAAATATCTTCCGTTCAAAACTGGAAAGAAGCATTCTGAGAAATTGCTCTGTGTTCTCTTAATTCAGCACACAGAGTTACATCTTTCCCTTCAAGAAGCCTTTCACCAAGGCTGTTCTTGTGGAATTGGCAAGGGGATATTTGGAAGCCCATAGAGGGCTATGGTGAAAAAGGAAATATCTTCCGTTCAAAACTGGAAAGAAGCATTCTGAGAAACTGCTCTGCGTTCTCTTAATTCATCTCACAGAGTTACATCTTTCCCTTCAAGAAGCCTCTCGCTAAATCTGTTCTTGTGGAATGGCAAAGTTTTATTTGGAAGCCCATAGAGGGCTATGGTGAAAAAAGGAAATATCTTCCGATCAAAACTGGAAAGAAGCTTTCTGAGAAACTGCTCTGTGTTCTGTTAATTCATCTCCCAGAGTTACATCTTTCCCTTCAAGAAGCCTTTCGCTAAGGCTGTTCTTGTGGAATTGGCAAAGGCATATTTGGAAGCCCATAGAGGGCTATGGTGAAAAAGGAAATATCTTCCGTTCAAAACTGGAAAGAAGCATTCTGAGAATCTGCTCTGTGTTCTCTTAATTCATCTCACAGAGTTACATCTTTCCCTTCAAGAAGCCTTTCACTAAGGCTGTTCTTGAGGAATTGGCAAGGGGATATTTGGAAGCCCATACAGGGCTACGGTGAAAAAGGAATTATCTTCCGTTCAAAACTGGAAAGAAGCTTTCTGAGAAACTGCTCTATGTTCTGTTAATTCATCTCACAGAGTTACATCTTTGCCTTCATGAAGCCTTTCGCTACGGCTGTTCTTGTGGAATTGGCAAAGTGTTATTTGGAAGCCCATAGAGGGCTATGGTGAAAAAAGGAAATATCTTCGATCAAAACTGGAAAGAAGCTTTCTGAGAAACTGCTCTGTGTTCTCTTAATTCATCTCACAGAGTTACATCTTTCCCTTCAAGAAGCCTTTCGCTAGGCTGTTCTTGTGGAATTAGCAAAGGGATATTTGGAAGCCCATAGAGGGCTACGGTGAAAAACGAAATATCTTCCGTTAAAAACTGGAAAGAAGCTTTCTGAGAAACTGCTCTGTGTTCTGTTAATTCATCTCACAGAGTTTCATCTTTCCCTTCAAGAAGCCTTTCGCTATGGCTGTTCTTGTGGAATTGGCAAAGGGATATTTGGAAGCCCATAGAGGGCTATGGTGAAAAAGGAAATATCTTCCGTTCAAAACTGGAATAGAATCTTTCTGAGAAACTGCTCTGTGTTCTGTTAATTCATCTCACAGAGTTACATCTTTCCATTCAAGAAGGCTTTCACTAGGCTGTTCTTGTGGAATTGGCAAAGCGATATTTGGGAGCCCATAGAGGGCTATGGTGAAAAAGGAAATATCTTCCGTTCAAAACTGGAAAGAAGCTTTCTGAGAAACTGCTCTGTGTTCTCTTAATTCATCTCACAGAGTTACATCTTTCCTTCAAAGCCTTTCGCTAAGGCTCTTCTTGTGGAATTAGCAAAGGATATTTGGAAGCCCATAGAGGGCTATGGTGAAAAAGGAAATATCTTCCGTTCAATACTGGAAAGAAACTTTCTGAGAAACTGCTCTGTGTTCTGTTAATTCATCGCACAGAGTTACATCTTTCCCTTCAAGAAGCCTTTCACTATGGCTGTTCTTGTGGAATTGGCAAGGGGATATTTGGAAGCCCATATAGGGCTATGGTGAAAAAGGAAATATCTTCCGTTCAAAACTGGAAAGAAGCTTTCTGAGAAACTGCTCTGTGTTCTGTTAATTCATCTCACAGAGTTACATCTTTCCCTTCAAGAAGCCTTTCGCTAAGGCTGTTCTTGTGGAATTGGCAAAGGGATATTTGGAAGCCCATAGAGGCTATGGTGAAAAAAATATCTTCCGTTCAGAACTGGAAAGAAGCTTTCTGAGAAACTGCTCTGTGTTCTGTTAATTCATCTCACAGAGTTACATCTTTCCTTCAAGAAGCCTTTCTCTAAGGCTGTTCTTGTGGAATTGGCAAGATGATATTTGGAAGCCCATAGAGGGCTATGGTGAAAAAGGAAATATCTTCCGTTCAAAACTGGAAAGAAGCTTTCTGAGAAACTGCTCTGTGTTCTGTTAATTCATCTCACAGAGTTACATCTTTCCCTTCAAGAAGTCTTTCGCTAAGGCTGTTCTTGTGGAATTGGCAAAGGGATATTTGGAAGCCCTTAGAGGGCTATGGTGAAAAAGGAAATATCTTCCGTTCAAAACTGGAAAGAAGCTAACTGCTCTGTGTTCTGTTAATTCATCTCACAGAGTTACATCTTTCCCTTCAAGAAGCCTTTCGCTAAGGCTGTTCTTGTGGAATTAGCAAAGGGATATTTGGAAGCCCATAGAGGGCTAAGGTGAAAAAGGAAATATCTACGGTTCAAAACTGGAAAGAAGCTTTCTGAGAAACTGCTCTGTGTTCTGTTAATTCATCTCACAGAGTTACATCTTTCCCTTCAAGAAGCCTTTCGCTAAGGCTGTTCTTGTGGAATTGGCAAAGGGATATTTGGAAGCCCTTAGAGGGCTATGGTGAAAAAGGAAATATCTTCCGTTCAAAACTGGAAAGAAGGTTTCTGAGAAACTGCTCTGTGTTCTGTTAATTCATCTCACAGAGTTACATCTTTCCCTTCAAGAAGCCTTTCGCTAAGGCTGTTCTTGTGGAATTGGCAAAGTGATATTTGGAAGCCCATAGAGGGCTATGGTGAACAAAGGAAATATCTTCCGATCAAAACTGGAAGAAGCTTTCCGAGAAACTGCTCTGTGTTCTGTTAATTCATCTCACAGAGTTACATCTTTCC
>JAKFHT010002621.1:0-14598 GCA_023783455.1 Erythrocebus patas | reverse complement strand
TTTCCAGTTTTGAACGGAAGATATTTCCTTTTTCACCATAGCCCTCTATGGGCTTCCAAATATCCCTTTGCCAATTCCACAAGAACAGCCTTAGCGAAAGGCTTCTTGAAGGAAAGATGTAACTCTGTGAGATGAACTAAGAGAACACAGAGCAGTTTCTCAGAAAGCTTCTTTCCAGTTTTGAACGGAAGATATTTCCTTTTTCACCATAGCCCTCTATGGGCTTCCAAATATCCCTTTGCCAATTCCACAAGAACAGCCTTAGCGAAAGGCTTCTTGAAGGAAAGATGTAACTCTGTGAGATGAATTAACAGAACACAGAGCAGTTTCTCAGAAAGCTTCTTTCCAGTTTTGAACGGAAGATATTTCCTTTTTCACCATAGCCCTCTATGGGCTTCCAAATATCCCTTTGCCAATTCCACAAGAACAGCCTTAGCGAAAGGCTTCTTGAAGGAAAGATGTAACTCTGTGAGATGAATTAACAGAACACAGAGCAGTTTCTCAGAAAGCTTCTTTCCAGTTTTGAACGGAAGATATTTCCTTTTTCACCATAGCCCTCTATGGGCTTCCAAATATCCTTTGCCAATTCCACAAGAACAGCCTTAGCGAAGGCTTCTTGAAGGAAAGATGTAACTCTGTGAGATGAACTAACAGAACACAGAGCAGTTTCTCAGAAAGCTTCTTTCCAGTTTTGAGCGGAAGATATTTCCTTTTCACCATAGCCCTCTATGGGCTTCCAAATATCCTTGCCAATTCCACAAGAACAGCCTTAGCGAAAGGCTTCTTGAAGGAAAGATGTAACTCTGTGAGATGAACTAACAGAACACAGAGCAGTTTCTCAAGCTTCTTTCCAGTTTTGAGCGGAAGATATTTCCTTTTTCACCATAGCCCTCTATGGGCTTCCAAATATCCTTGCCAATTCCACAAG
The DNA here is from genome assembly GCA_023783455.1 of Erythrocebus patas. NCBI lineage: Eukaryota > Metazoa > Chordata > Mammalia > Primates > Cercopithecidae > Erythrocebus > Erythrocebus patas. Next base: position 13,670 of record JAKFHT010002621.1, on the reverse strand, counting down.
AACAGCCTTAGCGAAAGGCTTCTTGAAGGAAAGATGTAACTCTGTGAGATGAATTCAGAGAACACAGAGCAGTTTCTCTGAAAGCTTCTTTCCAGTTTTGAACGGAAGATATTTCCTTTTCACCGTAGTCCTCTAGGGGATTCCAAATATCCTTTGCCAATTTCACAAGAACAGCCTTAGCGAAAAGCTTCTTGAAGGAAAGATGTAACTCTGTGAGATGAACTAACAGAACACAGAGCAGTTTCTCAGAAAGCTTCTTTCCAGTTTTGAGCGGAAGATATTTCCTTTTTCACCATAGCCCTCTATGGGCTTCCAAATATCCTTTGCCAATTCCACAAGAACAGCCTTAGCGAAAGGCTTCTTGAAGGAAAGATGTAACTCTGTGAGATGAATTAACAGAACTCAGAGCAGTTTCTCAGAAAGCTTCTTTCCAGTTTTGAGCGGAAGATATTTCCTTTTTCACCATAGCCTCTATGGCCTTCCAAATATCCTTTGCCAATTCCACAAGAACAGCCTTAGCGAAAGGCTTTGAAGGGAAAGATGTAACTCTGTGAGATGAATTCAGAGAACACAGAGCAGTTTCTCAGAAAGCTTCTTTCCAGTTTTGAGCGGAAGATATTTCCTTTTCACCATAGCAATCTAAGGGCTTCCAAATATCCTTTTCCAGTTCCACAAGAACAGCCTTAGCGAAGGCTTCTTGAAGGAATGATGTAACTCTGTGAGAGGAATTCAGAGAACACAGAGCAGTTTCTCAGAAAGCTTCTTTCCAGTTTTGAAGGAAGATAGTTCCATTTTCACCATAGCCCTCTATGGGCTTCCAAATATCCTTTGCCAATTCCACAAGAACAGCCTTAGCGAAAGGCTTTTGAAGGAAAGATGTAACTCTGTGAGATGAATTAACAGAACACAGAGCAGTTTCTCAGAAAGCTTCTTTCCAGTTTTGAGCGGAAGATATTTCCTTTTCACCATAGCCCTCTGGGCTTCCAAATATCCTTTGCCAATTCCACAAGAACAGCCTTAGCGAAGGCTTCTTGAAGGACAGATGTAACTCTGTGAGATGAATTCAGAGAACACAGAGCAGTTTCTCAGAAAGCTTCTTTCCAGTTTTGAACGGAAGATATTTCCTTTTTCACCATAGCCCTCTATGGGCTTCCAAATATCCCTTTGCCAAATCCACAAGAACAGCCTTAGCGAAAGGCTTCTTGAAGGGAAAGGTGTAACTCTGTGAGATGAACGAACAGAACACAGAGCAGTTTCTCAGAAAGCTTCTTTCCAGTTTTGTACGGAAGAGATTTCCTTTTTCACCATAGCCCTCTATGGGCTTCCAAATATCCCTTTGCCAATTCCACAAGAAAAGCCTTAGCGAAAGGCTTCTTGAAGGGAAAGATGTAACTCTGTGAGATGAATTCAGAGAACACAGAGCAGTTTCTCAGAAAGCTTCTTTCCAGTTTTGAACGGAAGATATTTCCTTTTTCACCATAGCTCTCTATGGGCTTCCAAATATCCCTTTGCCAATTCCACCGTAACAGACTTAGCGAAAGACTTCTTGAAGGGAAAGATGTAACTCTGTGAGATGAACTAAGAGAACACAGAGCAGTTTCTCAGAAAGCTTCTTTCCAGTTTTGAACGGAAGATATTTCCTTTTTCACCGTAGCCCTCTATGGGCTTCCAAATATCCCTTTGCCAATTCCACAAGAACAGCCTTAGCGAAAGGCTTCTTGAAGGGAAAGATGTAACTCTGTGAGATGAACTAACAGAACATAGAGCAGTTTCTCAGAAAGCTTCTTTCCAGTTTTGAACGGAAGATATTTCCTTTTTCACCATAGCCCTCTATGGGCTTCCAAGTATCCCTTTGCCAATTCCACAAGAACAGCCTTAGCTAAAGGCTTCTTGAAGGGAAAGGTGTAACTCTGTGAAATGAATTAACAGAACACAGAGCAGTTTCTCAGAAAGCTTCTTTCCAGTTTTGAAGCGGAAGATATTTCCTTTTCACCATAGCCCTCTATGGGCTTCCAAATATCCCTTTGCCAATTCCACAAGAACAGCCTTAGCGAAAGGCTTCTTGAAGGGAAAGGTGTAACTCTGTGAGATGAATTCAGAGAACACAGAGCAGTTTCTCAGAAAGCTTCTTTCCAGTTTTGAACGGAAGATATTTCCTTTTTCACCATAGCCCTCTATGGGCTTCCAAATATCCTTTTGCCAATTCCACAAGAACAGCCTTAGCGAAAGGCTTCTTGAAGGAAAGATGTAACTCTGTGAGATGAATTCAGAGAACACAGAGCAGTTTCTCAGAAAGCTTCTTTCCAGTTTTGAACGGAAGATATTTCCTTTTTCACCATAGCCCTCATGGGCTTCCAAATATCCTTGCCAATTCCACAAGAACAGCCTTAGCGAAAGGCTTCTTGAAGGAAAGATGTAACTCTGTGAGATGAATTCAGAGAACACAGAGCAGTTTCTCAGAAAGCTTCTTTCCAGTTTTGAAGGAAGATATTTCCTTTTTCACCATAGCCCTCTATGGGCTTCCAAATATCCCTTTGCCAATTCCACAAGAACAGCCTTAGCGAAAGGCTTCTTGAAGGGAAAGATGTAACTCTGTGAGATGAATTAACAGAACACAGAGCAGTTTCTCAGAAAGCTTCTTTCCAGTTTTGAACGGAAGATATTTCCTTTTTCACCATAGCCCTCTATGGGCTTCCAAATATCCCTTTGCCAATTCCACAAGAACAGCCTTAGCGAAAGGCTTCTTGAAGGAAAGATGTAACTCTGTGAGATGAATTCAGAGAACACAGAGCAGTTTCTCAGAAAGCTTCTTTCCAGTTTTGAACGGAAGATATTTCCTTTTCACCATAGCCCTCTATGGGCTTCCAAATATCCCTTTGCCAAATCCACAAGAACAGCCTTAGCGAAAGGCTTCTTGAGGGGAAGGTGTAACTCTGTGAGATGAATTAACAGAACACAGAGCAGTTTCTCAGAAAGCTTCTTTCCAGTTTTGAACGGAAGATATTTCCTTTTTCACCATAGCCCTCTATGGGCTTCCAAATATCCCTTTGCCAATTCCACAAGAACAGCCTTAGCGAAAGGCTTCTTGAAGGGAAAGATGTAACTCTGTGAGATGAATTAACAGAACACAGAGCAGTTTCTCAGAAAGCTTCTTTCCAGTTTTGAACGGAAGATATTTCCTTTTCACCATAGCCCTCTATGGGCTTCCAAATATCCCTTTGCCAATTCCACAAGAACAGCCTTAGCGAAAGGCTTCTTGAAGGGAAAGATGTAACTCTGTGAGATGAATTCAGAGAACAGAGCAGTTTCTCAGAAAGCTTCTTTCCAGTTTTGACGGAAGATATTTCCTTTTCACCATAGCCCTATGGGCTTCCAAATATCCTTTGCCAATTCCACAAGAACAGCCTTAGCGAAGGCTTCTTGAAGGGAAAGATGTAACTCTGTGAGATGAATTAACAGAACACAGAGCAGTTTCTCAGAAAGCTTCTTTCCAGTTTTGAACGGAAGATATTTCCTTTTTCACCATAGCCCTCTATGGGCTTCCAAATATCCCTTTGCCAATTCCACAAGAACAGCCTTAGCGAAGGCTTCTTGAAGGGAAAGATGTAACTCTGTGAGATGAATTCAGAGAACACAGAGCAGTTTCTCAGAAAGCTTCTTTCCAGTTTTGAACGGAAGATATTTCCTTTTTCACCATAGCTCTCTATGGGCTTCCAAATATCCCTTTGCCAATTCCACAAGAACAGCCTTAGCGAAAGGCTTCTTGAAGGTAAAGATGTAACTCTGTGAGATGAACTAAGAGAACACAGAGCAGTTTCTCAGAAAGCTTCTTTCCAGTTTTGAACGGAAGATATTTCCTTTTCACCATAGCCCTCTATGGGCTTCCAAATATCCTTTGCCAATTCCACAAGAACAGCCTTAGCGAAAGGCTTTTGAAGGAAAGATGTAACTCTGTGAGATGAACTAACAGAACATAGAGCAGTTTCTCAGAAAGCTTCTTTCCAGTTTTGAGCGGAAGATATTTCCTTTTCACCATAGCCTCTATGGGCTTCCAAATATCCTTTGCCAATTCCACAAGAACAGCCTTAGCTAAAGGCTTCTTGAAGGAAAGGTGTAACTCTGTGAAATGAATTAACAGAGAACACAGAGCAGTTTCTCAGAAAGCTTCTTTCCAGTTTTGAACGGAAGATATTTCCTTTTCACCATAGCCCTCTATGGGCTTCCAAATATCCCTTTGCCAATTCCACAAGAACAGCCTTAGCGAAAGGCTTCTTGAAGGGAAAGGTGTAACTCTGTGAGATGAATTAACAGAACTCAGAGCAGTTTCTCAGAAAGCTTCTTTCCAGTTTTGAACGGAAGATATTTCCTTTTTCACCATAGCCCTCTATGGCCTTCCAAATATCCCTTTGCCAATTCCACAAGAACAGCCTTAGAGAAAGGCTTCTTGAAGGGAAAGATGTAACTCTGTGAGATGAATTCAGAGAACACAGAGCAGTTTCTCAGAAAGCTTCTTTCCAGTTTTGAACGGAAGATATTTCCTTTTCACCATAGCAATCTAAGGGCTTCCAAATATCCCTTTTCCAGTTCCACAAGAACAGCCTTAGCGAAAGGCTTCTTGAAGGGAATGATGTAACTCTGTGAGAGGAATTCAGAGAACACAGAGCAGTTTCTCAGAAAGCTTCTTTCCAGTTTTGAACGGAAGATAGTTCCATTTTCACCATAGCCCTCTATGGGCTTCCAAATATCCCTTTGCCAATTCCACAAGAACAGCCTTAGCGAAAGGCTTTTTGAAGGGAAAGATGTAACTCTGTGAGATGAATTAACAGAACACAGAGCAGTTTCTCAGAAAGCTTCTTTCCAGTTTTGAACGGAAGATATTTCCTTTTTCACCATAGCCCTCTCTGGGCTTCCAAATATCCCTTTGCCAATTCCACAAGAACAGCCTTAGCGAAAGGCTTCTTGAAGGGACAGATGTAACTCTGTGAGATGAATTCAGAGAACACAGAGCAGGTTCTCAGAGAGCTTCTTTCCAGTTTTGAACGGAAGATATTTCCTTTTTCACCATAGCCCTCTATGGGCTTCCAAATATCCCTTTGCCAAATCCACAAGAACAGCCTTAGCGAAAGGCTTCTTGAAGGGAAAGGTGTAACTCTGTGAGATGAATTAACAGAACTCAGAGCAGTTTCTCAGAAAGCTTCTTTCCAGTTTTGAACGGAAGATATTTCCTTTTTCACCATAGCCCTCTATGGGCTTCCAAATATCCTTTGCCAATTCCACAAGAACAGCCTTAGCGAAAGGCTTCTTGAAGGAAAGATGTAACTCTGTGAGATGAATTCAGAGAACACAGAGCAGTTTCTCAGAAAGCTTCTTTCCAGTTTTGAGCGGAAGATATTTCCTTTTTCACCATAGCTCTATGGGCTTCCAAATATCCCTTTGCCAATTCCACAAGAAGAGCCTTAGCGAAAGGCTTCTTGAAGGAAGATGTAACTCTGTGAGATGAATTCAGAGAACACAGAGCAGTTTCTCAAAGCTTCTTTCCAGTTTTGAGCGGAAGATATTTCCTTTTCACCATAGCCCTCTATGGGCTTCCAAATATCCTTTGCCAATTCACAAGAACAGCCTTAGCGAAGGCTTTTGAAGGAAAGATGTAACTCTGTGAGATGAATTAACAGAACACAGAGCAGTTTCTCAGAAAGCTTCTTTCCAGTTTTGAGCGGAAGATATTTCCTTTTCACCATAGCCTCTCTGGGCTTCCAAATATCCTTGCCAATTCCACAAGAACAGCCTTAGCGAAAGGCTTCTTGAAGGAAAGATGTAACTCTGTGAGATGAATTCAGAGAACACAGAGCAGTTTCTCAGAAAGCTTCTTTCCAGTTTTGAGCGGAAGATATTTCCTTTTTCACCATAGCCCTCTATGGGCTTCCAAATATCCTTTGCCAATTCCACAAGAACAGCCTTAGCGAAAGGCTTCTTGAAGGAAAGATGTAACTCTGTGAGATGAACTAACAGAACACAGAGCAGTTTCTCAGAAAGCTTCTTTCCAGTTTTGAACGGAAGATATTTCCTTTTCACCATAGCCCTCTATGGGCTTCCAAATATCCCTTTGCCAGTTCCACAAGAACAGCCTTAGCGAAAGGCTTCTTGAAGGGAAAGATGTAACTCTGTGAGATGAATTCAGAGAACACAGAGCAGTTTCTCAGAAAGCTTCTTTCCAGTTTTGAACGGAAGATATTTCCTTTTCACCATAGCCTCTATGGGCTTCCAAATATCCTTTGCCAATTCCACAAGAACAGCCTTAGCGAAAGGCTTCTTGAAGGAAAGATGTAACTCTGTGAGATGAATTCAGAGAACACAGAGCAGTTTCTCAGAAAGCTTCTTTCCAGTTTTGAACGGAAGATATTTCCTTTTTCACCATAGCTCTCTATGGGCTTCCAAATATCCCTTTGCCAATTCCACAAGAACAGCCTTAGCGAAAGGCTTTTGAAGGAAAGATGTAACTCTGTGAGATGAACTAACAGAACACAGAGCAGTTTCTCAGAAAGCTTCTTTCCAGTTTTGAACGGAAGATATTTCCTTTTTCACCATAGCCCTCTATGGGCTTCCAAATATCCCTTTGCCAATTCCACAAGAACAGCCTTAGCGAAAGGCTTCTTGAAGGGAAAGGTGTAACTCTGTGAGATGAATTAACAGAACACAGAGCAGTTTCTCAGAAAGCTTCTTTCCAGTTTTGAACGGAAGATATTTCCTTTTTCACCATAGCCCTCTATGGGCTTCCAAATATCCCTTTGCCAATTCCACAAGAACAGCCTTAGCGAAAGGCTTCTTGAAGGGAAAGGTGTAACTCTGTGAGATGAATTAACAGAACTCAGAGCAGTTTCTCAGAAAGCTTCTTTCCAGTTTTGAACGGAAGATATTTCCTTTTTCACCATAGCCCTCTATGGCCTTCCAAATATCCCTTTGCCAATTCCACAAGAACAGCCTTAGAGAAAGGCTTCTTGAAGGGAAAGATGTAACTCTGTGAGATGAATTCAGAGAACACAGAGCAGTTTCTCAGAAAGCTTCTTTCCAGTTTTGAACGGAAGATATTTCCTTTTCACCATAGCAATCTAAGGGCTTCCAAATATCCCTTTTCCAGTTCCACAAGAACAGCCTTAGCGAAAGGCTTCTTGAAGGGAATGATGTAACTCTGTGAGATGAATTCAGAGAACACAGAGCAGTTTCTCAGAAAGCTTCTTTCCAGTTTTGAACGGAAGATATTTCCTTTTTCACCATAGCAATCTAAGGGCTTCCAAATATCCCTTTGCCAGTTCCACAAGAAGAGCCTTAGCGAAAGGCTTCTTGAAGGGAAAGATGTAACTCTGTGAGATGAATTAACAGAACACAGAGCAGTTTCTCAGAAAGCTTCTTTCCAGTTTTGAACGGAAGATATTTCCATTTTCACCATAGCCCTCTATGGGATTCCAAATATCCTTTGCCAATTCCACAAGAACAGCCTTAGCGAAAGGCTTTTGAAGGGAAAGATGTAACTCTGTGAGATGAATTAACAGAACACAGAGCAGTTTCTCAGAAAGCTTCTTTCCAGTTTTGAACGGAAGATATTTCCTTTTTCACCATAGCCCTCTATGGGCTTCCAAATATCCTTTGCCATTCCACAAGAACAGCCTTAGCGAAAGGCTTCTTGAAGGGAAAGGTGTAACTCTGTGAGATGAATTAACAGAACACAGAGCAGTTTCTCAGAAAGCTTCTTTCCAGTTTTGAACGGAAGATATTTCCTTTTTCACCATAGCCCTCTATGGGCTTCCAAATATCCCTTTGCCAATTCCACAAGAACAGCCTTAGCGAAAGGCTTCTTGAAGGGAAAGATGTAACTCTGTGAGATGAATTCAGAGAACACGGAGCAGTTTCTCAGAAAGCCCCTTTCCAGTTTTGAACGGAAGATATTTCCTTTTTCACCATAGCCCTCTATGGGCTTCCAAATATCCTTTGCCAGTTCCACAAGAACAGCCTTAGCGAAAGGCTTCTTGAAGGGAAAGATGTAACTCTGTGAGATGAATTTAGAGAACACAGAGCAGTTTCTCAGAAAGCTTCTTTCCAGTTTTGAACGGAAGATATTTCCTTTTTCACCATAGCCCTCTCTATGGGCTTCCAAATATCCTTTGCCAATTCCACAAGAACAGCCTTAGCGAAAGGCTTCTTGAAGGAAAGATGTAACTCTGTGAGATGAACTAACAGAACACAGAGCAGTTTCTCAAGCTTCTTTCCAGTTTTGAACGGAAGATATTTCCTTTTTCACCATAGCCCTCTGGGCTTCCAAATATCCTTTGCCAATTCCACAAGAACAGCCTTAGCGAAAGGCTTCTTGAAGGAAAGATGTAACTCTGTGAGATGAATTCAGAGAACACAGAGCAGTTTCTCAGAAAGCTTCTTTCCAGTTTTGAACGGAAGATATTTCCTTTTCACCATAGTCCTCTATGGGCTTCCAAATATCCTTTGCCAATTCCACAAGAACAGCCTTAGCTAAAGCTTCTTGAAGGGAAAGATGTAACTCTGTGAAGATGAATTAACAGAACACAGAGCAGTTTCTCAGAAAGCTTCTTTCCAGTTTTGAACGGAAGATATTTCCTTTTTCACCATAGCCCTCTATGGGCTTCCAAATATCCTTTGCCATTCCACAAGAACAGCCTTAGAGAAAGGCTTCTTGAAGGGAAAGATGTAACTCTGTGAGATGAATTCAGAGAACACAGAGCAGTTTCTCAGAAAGCTTCTTTCCACTTTTGAACGGAAGATATTTCCTTTTTCACCATAGCCCTCTAAGGGCTTCCAAATATCCCTTTGCCAGTTCCACAAGAACAGCCTTAGCGAAAGGCTTCTTGAAGGGAATGATGTAACTCTGTGAGAGGAATTCAGAGAACACAGAGCAGTTTCTCAGAAAGCTTCTTTCCAGTTTTGAACGGAAGATAGTTCCATTTTCACCATAGCCCTCTATGGGCTTCCAAATATCCCTTTGCCAATTCCACAACAACAGCCTTAGCGAAAGGCTTCTTGAAGGGAAAGATGTAACTCTGTGAGATGAATTCAGAGAACACAGAGCAGTTTCTCAGAAAGCTTCTTTCCAGTTTTGAACGGAAGATATTTCCTTTTTCACCATAGCCCTCTAAGGGCTTCCAAATATGCCTTTGCCAATTCCACAAGAACAGCCTTAGCGGAAAGGCTTTTGAAGGAAAGATGTAACTCTGTGAGATGAATTAACAGAACACAGAGCAGTTTCTCAGAGAGCTTCTTTCCAGTTTTGAACGGAAGATATTTCCTTTTCACCATAGCCTCTCTGGGCTTCCAAATATCCCTTTGCCAATTACACCATAACAGCCTTAGCGAACGGCTTCTTAAAGAGAAAGATGTAACTCTGTGAGATGAATTAACAGAACACAGAGCAGTTTCTCAGAAAGCTTCTTTTCAGTTTTGAACGGAAGATATTTCCTTTTTCAGCATAGCCCTCCATGGGCTTCCAAATATCCTTTGCCAATTCCACAAGACAGCCTTAGCGAAAGGCTTCTTGAAGGAAAGATGTAACTCTGTGAGATGAATTCAGAGAACACAGAGCAGTTTCTCAGAAAGCTTCTTTCCAGTTTTGAACGGAAGATATTTCCTTTTTCACCATAGCCCTCTATGGGCTTCCAAATATCCCTTTGCCAATTCCACAAGAACAGCCTTAGCGAAAGGCTTCTTGAAGTGGAAGATGTAACTCTGTGAGATGAATTCAGAGAACACAGAGCAGTTTCTCTGAAAGCTTCTTTCCAGTTTTGAACGGAAGATATTTCCTTTTTCACCATAGCCTCTAGGGCTTCCAAATATCCCTTTCCCAATTCCACAAGAACAGCCTTAGCGAAAGGCTTCTTGAAGGGAAAGATGTAACTCTGTGAGATGAATCAACACAACACAGAGCAGTTTCTCAGAAAGCTTCTTTCCAGTTTTGAACGGAAGATATTTCCATTTTCACCATAGCCCTCTATGGGCTTCCAAATGTCCCTTTGCCAATTCCACAAGAAAAGCCTTAGCGAAAGGCTTCTTGAAGGGAAAGATGTAACTCTGTGAGATGAATTCACAGAACACAGAGAAGTTTCTCAGAAACCTTCTTTCCAGTTTTGAACGGAAGATATTTCCTTTTTCACCATAGCCCTCTAGGCTTCCAAATATCCCTTTGCTAATTCCACAAGAACAGCCTTAGCTAAAGGCTTGAAGGAAAGATGTAACTCTGTGAGATGAATTAACAGAACACAGAGCAGTTTCTCAGAAAGCTTCTTTCCAGTTTTCAACGGAAGATATTTCCTTTTTCACCATAGCCCTCTATGGGCTTCCAAATATCCTTTGCCAATTCCACAAAAACAGCCTTAGCGAAAGGCTTCTTGAAGGGAAAGATGTAACTCTGTGAGATGAATTCAGAACACAGAGCAGTTTCTCAGAAAGCTTCTTTCCAGTTTTGAACGGAAGATATTTCCTTTTCACCATAGCCCTCTATGGGCTTCCAAATATCCCTTTGCCAGTTCCACAAGAACAGCCTTAGCGAAAGGCTTCTTGAAGGGAAAGATGTAACTCTGGGAGATGAATTCAGAACACAGAGCAGTTTCTCAGAAAGCTTCTTTCCAGTTTTGAACGGAAGATATTTCCTTTTCACCATAGCAATCTAAGGGCTTCCAAATATCCCTTTTCCAGTTCCACAAGAACAGCTTTTAGCGAAAGGCTTTTGAAGGAATGATGTAACTCTGTGAGAGAATTCAGAGAACACAGAGCAGTTTCTCAGAAAGCTTCTTTCCAGTTTTGAAGGGAAGATAGTTCCATTTTCACCATAGCCCTCTATGGGCTTCCAAATATCCTTTGCCATTCCACAAGAACAGCCTTAGCGAAAGGCTTTTGAAGGAAAGATGTAACTCTGTGAGATGAATTAACAGAACACAGAGCAGTTTCTCAGAAAGCTTCTTTCTAGTTTTGAACGGAAGATATTTCCTTTTTCACCATAGCCCTCTATGGGCTTCCAAATATCCCTTTGCCAATTCCACAAGAACAGCCTTAGCGAAAGGCTTCTTGAAGGGACAGATGTAACTCTGTGAGATGAATTCAGAGAACACAGAGCAGGTTCTCAGAGAGCTTCTTTCCAGTTTTGAACGGAAGATATTTCCTTTTTCACCATAGCCCTCTATGGGCTTCCAAATATCCCTTTGCCAAATCCACAAGAACAGCCTTAGCGAAAGGCTTCTTGAAGGGAAAGGTGTAACTCTGTGAGATGAATTAACAGAACTCAGAGCAGTTTCTAAGAAAGCTTCTTTCCAGTTTTGAACGGAAGATATTTCCTTTTTCACCATAGCCCTCTCTGGGCTTCCAAATATCCCTTTGCCAATTCCACAAGAACAGCCTTAGAGAAAGGCTTCTTGAAGGGAAAGATGTAACTGTGTGAGATGAATTCAGAGAACACAGAGCAGTTTCTCAGAAAGCTTCTTTCCAGTTTTGAACGGAAGATATTTCCTTTTTCACCATAGCCCTCTATGGGCTTCCAAATATCCCTTTGCCAGTTCCACAAGAACAGCCTTAGTGAAAGGCTTCTTGAAGGGAAAGATGTAACTCTGTGAGATGAACTAACAGAACACAGAGCAGTTTCTCAGAAATCTTCTTTCCAGTTTTGAACGGAAGATATTTCCTTTTCACCATAGCCTCTATGGGCTTCCAAATATCCTTTGCCAATTCCACAAGAACAGCCTTAGCGAAAGGCTTCTTGAAGGGAAAGATGTAACTCTGTGAGATGAACTAACAGAACACAGAGCAGTTTATCAGAAAGCTTCTTTCCAGTTTTGAACGGAAGATATTTCCTTTTTCACCATAGCCCTCTATGGGCTTCCAAATATCCCTTTGCCAATTCCACAAGAACAGCCTTAGCGAAAGGCTTCTTGAAGGGAAAGATGTAACTCTGTGAGATGAATTCAGAGAACACAGAGCAGTTTCTCCGAAAGCTTCTTTCCAGTTTTGAACGGAAGATATTTCCTTTTTCACCATAGCCCTCTATGGGCTTCCAAATATCCCTTTGCCAATTCCACAAGAACAGCCTTAGCGAAAGGCTTCTTGAAGGGAAAGATATAACTTTGTGAGATGAATTCAGAGAACACAGAGCAGTTTCTCTGAAAGATTCTTTCCAGTTTTGAACGGAAGATATTTCCTTTTTCACCGTAGTCCTCTAGGGGATTCCAAATATCCCTTTGCCAATTTCACAAGAACAGCCTTAGCGAAAAGCTTCTTGAAGGGAAAGATGTAACTCTGTGAGATAAATTAACAGAGCTCAGAGCAGTTTCTCGAAAGCTTTTTCCAGTTTTGAACGGAAGATATTTCCTTTTTCACCATAGCCCTCTATGGCCTTCCAAATATCCTTTGCATAGTTCCACAAGAACAGCTCTTAGAGAAAGGCCTCTTGAAGGGAAAGATGTAACTCTGTGAGATGAATTCAGAGAACACAGAGTAGTTTCAGAAAGCTTCTTTCCACTTTTGAACGGAAGATATTTTTTCACAGTAGCCCTCTAAGGCTTCCAAATATCCTTTGCCAGTTCCACAAGAACAGCCTTAGCGAAAGGCTTCTTGAAGGAATGATGTAACTCTGTGAGAGGAATTAACAGAACACAGAGCAGTTTCTCAGAAAGCTTCTTTCCAGTTTTGAACGGAAGATAGTTCCATTTCACCATAGCCCTCTACGGGTTTCCAAATATCCTTTGCTAATTCCACAACAACAGCCTTAGCGAAAGGCTTCTTGAAGGAAAGATGTAACTCTGTGAGATGAATTCAGAGAACACAGAGCAGTTTCTCAGAAAGCTTCTTTCCAGTTTTGAACGAACATATTTCCTTTTTCACCATAGCCCTCTAAGGCTCTTCCAAATATGCCTTTACAGTTCCCTTAAGAACAGCCTTAGCGAAAGAAAGGCTTTGAAGGAAAGATGTAACTCTGTGAGATGAATTCAGAGAACACAGAGCAGTTTCTCAGAGAGCTTTTTCCAGTTTTGAACGGAAGATATTTTTTCACCATAGCCTCTTGGCTTCCAATATGCTAATTACACCATAACAGCCTAGCCGAACGCTTTTTTCTTAAAGAGAAAGATGTAACTCTGTGAGATGAATTAACAGAACACAGAGCAGTTTCTCAGAAAGCTTCTTTCAGTTTTGAACGGAAGATATTTTCTTTTCAGCCATAGCCTCCATGGGCTTCCAAGTATCCCTTGCCAATTCCACAAGAAGAGCTTAGCGAAGGCTTTTGAAGGGAAAGGTGTAACTCTGTGAGATGAATTCAGAGAACACAGAGCAGTTCTCAGAAAGCTTCTTTCCAGTTTTGAACGGAAGATATTTCCTTTTCACCATAGCCTCTATGGCTTCCAAATATCCTTTGCTAATTCCACAAGAACAGCCTTAGCGAAAAGCTTCTTGAAGGGAGAAGATGTAACCTGTGAGATGAATTCAGAGAACAGAGCAGTTTCTCTGAAAGCTCCTTTCCAGTTTTGAACGGAAGATATTTTCTTTTTCACCATAGCCCTCTAGGGCTCCAAATATCCTTGCCAATTTCACAAGAACAGCCTTAGCGAAAGGCTTCTTGAAGGGAAAGATGGAACTCTGTGAGATGAATTAACAGAACACAGAGCAGTTTC
>JAKFHT010002620.1:0-14627 GCA_023783455.1 Erythrocebus patas | reverse complement strand
AGTTAGGATCACAGAAACAAGGAAGTGTAGCTAAGAATAACCGGGAATTACAGCTAGGAAAGATATCAGGAAAATGGGGCTGGAGGTGGCACAAGAAAGGGATAGGAAAACATGATGATACTTCTAAAATTAGGAATAAAACAAAACCATTAATACCAATAAATGTGATACATATTGGTATGAGTCATAGGTTAAGGGCAGCCACCCTGAGAAGAAAACTAGAATATATAATTTTTAACCAACCAAAGAAAACCTCAGTATACTAAATGGAACACCAGAGCAAATGGAACTCTGAGCAGATGGGGCTTAGAGCTGATGTTGCTCAGTTTTAGATGGAGCTCAGAGCAGATGGTGCTCAGAGCAAGATGGAGCTCAGAATGATTAGAGGTCCAAGCAAGACAGAGCTCAGAGAAGATTGAGCTCAGAGTAGATAGAGCTCTGAAAAAGGAGCTCCAAACAAGATGGAACGTGGAGCAGATGTTGCTCAGTGTAAGATGGAGCTCAAGCATATGGTCTCAGAGGAAAATGGAGCTCAGAGCAGATGGTGCTCAGAGCAAGATGGAGCTCAATCAAAGATGGAGCTCAGAGTGATTGGAGCCCTGAGCAAGGTGGAGCTTGGAGCAGATGGAGCTCAGAGCATGATGGAGCATGAAGTGATTGGAGCTCAGAGCAGATAGAGCTCAGAGCAAAGGAGCTCCAAGCAAGATGGAGCTTGGAGCTGATGTTCCTCTGTAAGATGGAGCTCAGAGCAAGATGGTGCTCAGAGCAGATGGAATTCTGAGCAATAAAGAGCTCTAAGCAAGATGGAGCTTGATGCAGATGTTGCCCAGTTTTAGATAGAGCTCAGAGCAGATGGTGCTTACAGCAGGTTGGAGCTCAGAGTGATTAGAGCTCCGAGCAAGATGGAACTTGGAACAGACAGAGCTTTGAGAAACTTGGAGCCGATATTGCCCAGAGTAACATGAGTTCCAAGTAGATAGTGCTCAGAGCAAGATGGAGCTCAGAGTGATTGGAATTCCAAGCAAGCTAAAGCTTGGGGCAGATGGAGCTCTGAGCAGCATGGGGCTCAGAGAAAACATTGCTCACAGTAAGATGGAACTCTGAGTAGATGGGCTCAGAGCAAAATGGAGCTCAAGTGATTGGCGCTCTTAGCGAGATGGAGCTCAAGCAGATGGTGCTCAGAGCAAGATGGAGCTCAGAGGACTGGAGCTCCAAGAAAGAAGAAGGTTCAAGCAGATAGTGCTCAGAGCAAGACGGAGCTTGGAGTAATTGGAGCTCTGGGCAAGATGGAGCTCAGAGCAAATGGAACTCTGAGCAGATGGGGCTTAGAGCTGATGTTGCTCAGTTTTAGATGGAGCTCAGAGCAGATGGTGCTCAGAGCAAGATGGAGCTCAGAATGATTAGAGGTCCAAGCAAGACAGAGCTCAGAGAAGATTGAGCTCAGAGTAGATAGAGCTCTGAAAGAAAGGAGCTCCAAACAAGATGGAACGTGGAGCAGATGTTGCTCAGTGTAAGATGGAGCTCCAAGCATATGGTCTCAGAGGAAAATGGAGCTCAGAGCAGATGGTGCTCAGAGCAAGATGGAGCTCAATCAAAGATGGAGCTCAGAGTGATTGGAGCCCTGAGCAAGGTGGAGCTTGGAGCAGATGGAGCTCAGAGCATGATGGAGCATGAAGTGATTGGAGCTCAGAGCAGATAGAGCTCAGAGCAAAAGGAGCTCCAAGCAAGATGGAGCTTGAGCTGATGTTCCTCTGTGTAAGATGGAGCTCAGAGCAAGATGGTGCTCAGAGCAGATGGAATTCTGAGCAATAAAGAGCTCTAAGCAAGATGGAGCTTGATGCAGATGTTGCCCAGTTTTAGATAGAGCTCAGAGCAGATGGTGCTTACAGCAGGTTGGAGCTCAGAGTGATTAGAGCTCCGAGCAAGATGGAACTTGGAACAGACAGAGCTTTGAGAAACTTGGAGCCGATATTGCCCAGAGTAACATGAGTTCCAAGTAGATAGTGCTCAGAGCAAGATGGAGCTCAGAGTGATTGGAATTCCAAGCAAGCTAAAGCTTGGGGCAGATGGAGCTCTGAGCAGCATGGGGCTCAGAGAAAACATTGCTCACAGTAAGATGGAACTCTGAGTAGATGGGCTCAGAGCAAAATGGAGCTCGAAGTGATTGGCGCTCTTAGCGAGATGGAGCTCAAGCAGATGGTGCTCAGAGCAAGATGGAGCTCAGAGGACTGGAGCTCCAAGAAAGAAGAAGGTTCAAGCAGATAGTGCTCAGAGCAAGACGGAGCTTGGAGTAATTGGAGCTCTGGGCAAGATGGAGCTCAGAGCAAATGGAACTCTGAGCAGATGGGGCTTAGAGCTGATGTTGCTCAGTTTTAGATGGAGCTCAGAGCAGATGGTGCTCAGAGCAAGATGGAGCTCAGAATGATTAGAGGTCCAAGCAAGACAGAGCTCAGAGAAGATTGAGCTCAGAGCAGATAGAGCTCTGAAAAAAGGAGCTCCAAACAAGATGGAACGTGGAGCAGATGTTGCTCAGTGTAAGATGGAGCTCCAAGCATATGGTCTCAGAGGAAAATGGAGCTCAGAGCAGATGGTGCTCAGAGCAAGATGGAGCTCAGAGTGATTGGAGCCCTGAGCAAGGTGGAGCTTGGAGCAGATGGAGCTCAGAGCATGATGGAGCATGAAGTGATTGGAGCTCAGAGCAGATAGAGCTCAGAGAAAAGGAGCTCCAAGCAAGATGGAGCTTGGAGCTGATGTTCCTCTGTGTAAGATGGAGCTCAGAGCAAGATGGTGCTCAGAGCAGATGGAATTCTGAGCAAGATGGAGCTTGATGCAGATGTTGCCCAGTTTTAGATAGAGCTCAGAGCAGATGGTGCTTACAGCAGGTTGGAGCTCAGAGTGATTAGAGCTCCGAGCAAGATGGAACTTGGAACAGACAGAGCTTTGAGAAACTTGGAGCCGATATTGCCCAGAGTAACATGAGTTCCAAGTAGATAGTGCTCAGAGCAAGATGGAGCTCAGAGTGATTGAATTCCAAGCAAGCTAAAGCTTGGGGCAGATGGAGCTCAGAGCAGATGGAGCTCAGAGCAAAATGGAGCTCAGAGCAAGATGGAGCTCAGAGCAGATGGTGCTCAGAGCAAGATGGAGCTCAAGCAGATGGTGCTCAGAGCAAGATGGAGCTCAGAGGACTGGAGCTCCAAGAAAGAAGAAGGTTCAAGCAGATAGTGCTCAGAGCAAGACGGAGCTTGGAGTAATTGGAGCTCTGGGCAAGATGGAGCTCAGAGCAAATGGAACTCTGAGCAGATGGGGCTTAGAGCTGATGTTGCTCAGTTTTAGATGGAGCTCAGAGCAGATGGTGCTCAGAGCAAGATGGAGCTCAGAATGATTAGAGGTCCAAGCAAGACAGAGCTCAGAGAAGATTGAGCTCAGAGTAGATAGAGCTCTGAAAAAGGAGCTCCAAACAAGATGGAACGTGGAGCAGATGTTGCTCAGTGTAAGATGGAGCTCCAAGCATATGGTCTCAGAGGAAAATGGAGCTCAGAGCAGATGGTGCTCAGAGCAAGATGGAGCTCAATCAAAGATGGAGCTCAGAGTGATTGGAGGGTGGAGCTTGGAGCAGATGGAGCTCAGAGCATGATGGAGCATGAAGTGATTGGAGCTCAGAGCAGATAGAGCTCAGAGAAAGGAGCTCCAAGCAAGATGGAGCTTGGAGCTGATGTTTCTCTGTGTAAGATGGAGCTCAGAGCAAGATGGTGCTCAGAGCAGATGGAATTCTGAGCAATAAAGAGCTCTAAGCAAGATGGAGCTTGATGCAGATGTTGCCCAGTTTTAGATAGAGCTCAGAGCAGATGGTGCTTACAGCAGGTTGGAGCTCAGAGTGATTAGAGCTCCGAGCAAGATGGAACTTGGAACAGATGGAAGCTTGAGGTAGATAGTGCTCAGAGCAAGATGGAGCTCAGAGTGATTGAATTCCAAGCAAGCTAAAGCTTGGGGCAGATGGAGCTCAGAGCAAATGGAACTCTGAGCAGATGGAGCTCAGAGCATGATGGAGCATGAAGTGATTGGAGCTCAGAGCAAGATGGAGCTCAAGCAGATGGTGCTCAGAGCAAGATGGAGCTCAGAGGACTGGAGCTCCAAGAAAGAAGAAGGTTCAAGCAGATAGTGCTCAGAGCAAGACAGAGCTTGGAGTAATTGGAGCTCTGGGCAAGATGGAGCTCAGAGCAAATGGAACTCTGAGCAGATGGGGCTTAGAGCTGATGTTGCTCAGTTTTAGATGGAGCTCAGAGCAGATAGAGCTCAGAGCAAGATGGAGCTCAGAATGATTAGAGGTCCAAGCAAGACAGAGCTCAGAGAAGATTGAGCTCAGAGTAGATAGAGCTCTGAAAGAAAGGAGCTCCAAACAAGATGGAACGTGGAGCAGATGTTGCTCAGTGTAAGATGGAGCTCAAGCATATGGTCTCAGAGGAAAATGGAGCTCAGAGCAGATGGTGCTCAGAGCAAGATGGAGCTCAATCAAAGATGGAGCTCAGAGTGATTGGAGCCCTGAGCAAGGTGGAGCTTGGAGCAGATGGAGCTCAGAGCATGATGGAGCATGAAGTGATTGGAGCTCAGAGCAGATAGAGCTCAGAGCAAAGGAGCTCCAAGCAAGATGGAGCTTGGAGCTGATGTTCCTCTGTGTAAGATGGAGCTCAGAGCAAGATGGTGCTCAGAGCAGATGGAATTCTGAGCAATAAAGAGCTCTAAGCAAGATGGAGCTTGATGCAGATGTTGCCCAGTTTTAGATAGAGCTCAGAGCAGATGGTGCTTACAGCAGGTTGGAGCTCAGAGTGATTAGAGCTCCGAGCAAGATGGAACTTGGAACAGACAGAGCTTTGAGAAACTTGGAGCCGATATTGCCCAGAGTAACATGAGTTCCAAGTAGATAGTGCTCAGAGCAAGATGGAGCTCAGAGTGATTGAATTCCAAGCAAGCTAAAGCTTGGGGCAGATGGAGCTCTGAGCAGCATGGGGCTCAGAGAAAACATTGCTCACAGTAAGATGGAACTCTGAGTAGATGGGCTCAGAGCAAAATGGAGCTCAAGTGATTGGCGCTCTTAGCGAGATGGAGCTCAAGCAGATGGTGCTCAGAGCAAGATGGAGCTCAGAGGACTGGAGCTCCAAGAAAGAAGAAGGTTCAAGCAGATAGTGCTCAGAGCAAGACAGAGCTTGGAGTAATTGGAGCTCTGGGCAAGATGGAGCTCAGAGCAAATGGAACTCTGAGCAGATGGGGCTTAGAGCTGATGTTGCTCAGTTTTAGATGGAGCTCAGAGCAGATGGTGCTCAGAGCAAGATGGAGCTCAGAATGATTAGAGGTCCAAGCAAGACAGAGCTCAGAGAAGATTGAGCTCAGAGTAGATAGAGCTCTGAAAAAGGAGCTCCAAACAAGATGGAACGTGGAGCAGATGTTGCTCAGTGTAAGATGGAGCTCCAAGCATATGGTCTCAGAGGAAAATGGAGCTCAGAGCAGATGGTGCTCAGAGCAAGATGGAGCTCAATCAAAGATGGAGCTCAGAGTGATTGGAGCCCTGAGCAAGGTGGAGCTTGGAGCAGATGGAGCTCAGAGCATGATGGAGCATGAAGTGATTGGAGCTCAGAGCAGATAGAGCTCAGAGCAAAGGAGCTCCAAGCAAGATGGAGCTTGGAGCTGATGTTCCTCTGTGTAAGATGGAGCTCAGAGCAAGATGGTGCTCAGAGCAGATGGAATTCTGAGCAATAAAGAGCTCTAAGCAAGATGGAGCTTGATGCAGATGTTGCCCAGTTTTAGATGGAGCTCAGAGCAGATGGTGCTTACAGCAGGTTGGAGCTCAGAGTGATTAGAGCTCCGAGCAAGATGGAACTTGGAACAGACAGAGCTTTGAGAAACTTGGAGCCGATATTGCCCAGAGTAACATGAGTTCCAAGTAGATAGTGCTCAGAGCAAGATGGAGCTCAGAGTGATTGAATTCCAAGCAAGCTAAAGCTTGGGGCAGATGGAGCTCTGAGCAGCATGGGGCTCAGAGAAAACATTGCTCACAGTAAGATGGAACTCTGAGTAGATGGGCTCAGAGCAAAATGGAGCTCAAGTGATTGGCGCTCTTAGCGAGATGGAGCTCAAGCAGATGGTGCTCAGAGCAAGATGGAGCTCAGAGGACTGGAGCTCCAAGAAAGAAGAAGGTTCAAGCAGATAGTGCTCAGAGCAAGACGGAGCTTGGAGTAATTGGAGCTCTGGGCAAGATGGAGCTCAGAGCAAATGGAACTCTGAGCAGATGGGGCTTAGAGCTGATGTTGCTCAGTTTTAGATGGAGCTCAGAGCAGATGGTGCTCAGAGCAAGATGGAGCTCAGAATGATTAGAGGTCCAAGCAAGACAGAGCTCAGAGAAGATTGAGCTCAGAGTAGATAGAGCTCTGAAAAAAAGGAGCTCCAAACAAGATGGAACGTGGAGCAGATGTTGCTCAGTGTAAGATGGAGCTCCAAGCATATGGTCTCAGAGGAAAATGGAGCTCAGAGCAGATGGTGCTCAGAGCAAGATGGAGCTCAATCAAAGATGGAGCTCAGAGTGATTGGAGCCCTGAGCAAGGTGGAGCTTGGAGCAGATGGAGCTCAGAGCATGATGGAGCATGAAGTGATTGGAGCTCAGAGCAGATAGAGCTCAGAGCAAAAGGAGCTCCAAGCAAGATGGAGCTTGGAGCTGATGTTCCTCTGTGTAAGATGGAGCTCAGAGCAAGATGGTGCTCAGAGCAGATGGAATTCTGAGCAATAAAGAGCTCTAAGCAAGATGGAGCTTGATGCAGATGTTGCCCAGTTTTAGATAGAGCTCAGAGCAGATGGTGCTTACAGCAGGTTGGAGCTCAGAGTGATTAGAGCTCCGAGCAAGATGGAACTTGGAACAGACAGAGCTTTGAGAAACTTGGAGCCGATATTGCCCAGAGTAACATGAGTTCCAAGTAGATAGTGCTCAGAGCAAGATGGAGCTCAGAGTGATTGGAATTCCAAGCAAGCTAAAGCTTGGGGCAGATGGAGCTCTGAGCAGCATGGGGCTCAGAGAAAACATTGCTCACAGTAAGATGGAACTCTGAGTAGATGGGCTCAGAGCAAAATGGAGCTCAAGTGATTGGCGCTCTTAGCGAGATGGAGCTCAAGCAGATGGTGCTCAGAGCAAGATGGAGCTCAGAGGACTGGAGCTCCAAGAAAGAAGAAGGTTCAAGCAGATAGTGCTCAGAGCAAGACAGAGCTTGGAGTAATTGGAGCTCTGGGCAAGATGGAGCTCAGAGCAAATGGAACTCTGAGCAGATGGGGCTTAGAGCTGATGTTGCTCAGTTTTAGATGGAGCTCAGAGCAGATGGTGCTCAGAGCAAGATGGAGCTCAGAATGATTAGAGGTCCAAGCAAGACAGAGCTCAGAGAAGATTGAGCTCAGAGTAGATAGAGCTCTGAAAAAAAGGAGCTCCAAACAAGATGGAACGTGGAGCAGATGTTGCTCAGTGTAAGATGGAGCTCCAAGCATATGGTCTCAGAGGAAAATGGAGCTCAGAGCAGATGGTGCTCAGAGCAAGATGGAGCTCAATCAAAGATGGAGCTCAGAGTGATTGGAGCCCTGAGCAAGGTGGAGCTTGGAGCAGATGGAGCTCAGAGCATGATGGAGCATGAAGTGATTGGAGCTCAGAGCAGATAGAGCTCAGAGCAAAAGGAGCTCCAAGCAAGATGGAGCTTGGAGCTGATGTTCCTCTGTGTAAGATGGAGCTCAGAGCAAGATGGTGCTCAGAGCAGATGGAATTCTGAGCAATAAAGAGCTCTAAGCAAGATGGAGCTTGATGCAGATGTTGCCCAGTTTTAGATAGAGCTCAGAGCAGATGGTGCTTACAGCAGGTTGGAGCTCAGAGTGATTAGAGCTCCGAGCAAGATGGAACTTGGAACAGACAGAGCTTTGAGAAACTTGGAGCCGATATTGCCCAGAGTAACATGAGTTCCAAGTAGATAGTGCTCAGAGCAAGATGGAGCTCAGAGTGATTGAATTCCAAGCAAGCTAAAGCTTGGGGCAGATGGAGCTCTGAGCAGCATGGGGCTCAGAGAAAACATTGCTCACAGTAAGATGGAACTCTGAGTAGATGGGCTCAGAGCAAAATGGAGCTCAAGTGATTGGCGCTCTTAGCGAGATGGAGCTCAAGCAGATGGTGCTCAGAGCAAGATGGAGCTCAGAGGACTGGAGCTCCAAGAAAGAAGAAGGTTCAAGCAGATAGTGCTCAGAGCAAGACGGAGCTTGGAGTAATTGGAGCTCTGGGCAAGATGGAGCTCAGAGCAAATGGAACTCTGAGCAGATGGGGCTTAGAGCTGATGTTGCTCAGTTTTAGATGGAGCTCAGAGCAGATGGTGCTCAGAGCAAGATGGAGCTCAGAATGATTAGAGGTCCAAGCAAGACAGAGCTCAGAGAAGATTGAGCTCAGAGTAGATAGAGCTCTGAAAAAAGGAGCTCCAAACAAGATGGAACGTGGAGCAGATGTTGCTCAGTGTAAGATGGAGCTCCAAGCATATGGTCTCAGAGGAAAATGGAGCTCAGAGCAGATGGTGCTCAGAGCAAGATGGAGCTCAATCAAAGATGGAGCTCAGAGTGATTGGAGCCCTGAGCAAGGTGGAGCTTGGAGCAGATGGAGCTCAGAGCATGATGGAGCATGAAGTGATTGGAGCTCAGAGTAGATAGAGCTCTGAAAAAGGAGCTCCAAGCAAGATGGAGCTTGGAGCTGATGTTCCTCTGTGTAAGATGGAGCTCAGAGCAAGATGGTGCTCAGAGCAGATGGAATTCTGAGCAATAAAGAGCTCTAAGCAAGATGGAGCTTGATGCAGATGTTGCCCAGTTTTAGATAGAGCTCAGAGCAGATGGTGCTTACAGCAGGTTGGAGCTCAGAGTGATTAGAGCTCCGAGCAAGATGGAACTTGGAACAGACAGAGCTTTGAGAAACTTGGAGCCGATATTGCCCAGAGTAACATGAGTTCCAAGTAGATAGTGCTCAGAGCAAGATGGAGCTCAGAGTGATTGAATTCCAAGCAAGCTAAAGCTTGGGGCAGATGGAGCTCTGAGCAGCATGGGGCTCAGAGAAAACATTGCTCACAGTAAGATGGAACTCTGAGTAGATGGGCTCAGAGCAAAATGGAGCTCAAGTGATTGGCGCTCTTAGCGAGATGGAGCTCAAGCAGATGGTGCTCAGAGCAAGATGGAGCTCAGAGGACTGGAGCTCCAAGAAAGAAGAAGGTTCAAGCAGATAGTGCTCAGAGCAAGACGGAGCTTGGAGTAATTGGAGCTCTGGGCAAGATGGAGCTCAGAGCAAATGGAACTCTGAGCAGATGGGGCTTAGAGCTGATGTTGCTCAGTTTTAGATGGAGCTCAGAGCAGATGGTGCTCAGAGCAAGATGGAGCTCAGAATGATTAGAGGTCCAAGCAAGACAGAGCTCAGAGAAGATTGAGCTCAGAGTAGATAGAGCTCTGAAAAAAGGAGCTCCAAACAAGATGGAACGTGGAGCAGATGTTGCTCAGTGTAAGATGGAGCTCAAGCAGATGGTGCTCAGAGCAAGATGGAGCTCAGAGCAGATGGTGCTCAGAGCAAGATGGAGCTCAAGCAAGATGGAGCTCAGAGTGATTGGAGCTCTGAGCAAGATGGAGCTCTGAGCAGATGGTGCTCAGAGCAAACTGGAGCTGGAAGTGATTGGAGCTCAGAGCAGATGGAGCTCAGAGCAAGATGGAGCTCCAAGCAAGATGGAGGTTGGAGCAGATGTTGCTCGGTGTAAGATGGAGCTCAAGCAAGCTGGAGCTCGGAGCAGATGGAGTTCTGAGCAAGATGGAGCTCTGAGCAGATGGGGCTTAGAGCTGATGTTGCTCAGTTTTAGATGGAGCTCAGAGCAGATGGTGCTTAGAGCAAGATGGAGCTCAGAGTGATTAGAGCTCCGAGCAAGATGGAGCTTGGAGCAGATGGAGCTCTGAGCAAGATGGAGCTCAGAAAAGATGTTGCTTAGAGTAAAATGGAGCTCCAAGCAGATGGTGCTCAGAGCAAGATGGAGCTCAGAGTGATTGGAATTCCAAGCAAGCTAAAGCTTGGGGCAGATGGAGCTCTGAGCAGCATGGGGCTCAGAGAAAACATTGCTCACAGTAAGATGGAACTCTGAGTAGATGGGCTCAGAGCAAAATGGAGCTCAAGTGATTGGCGCCTTAGCGAGATGGAGCTCAAGCAGATGGTGCTCAGAGCAAGATGGAGCTCAGAGGACTGGAGCTCCAAGAAAGAAGAAGGTTCAAGCAGATAGTGCTCAGAGCAAGACGGAGCTTGGAGTAATTGGAGCTCTGGGCAAGATGGAGCTCAGAGCAAATGGAACTCTGAGCAGATGGGGCTTAGAGCTGATGTTGCTCAGTTTTAGATGGAGCTCAGAGCAGATGGTGCTCAGAGCAAGATGGAGCTCAGAGTGATTGGAGCTCCAAGCAAGATGGAGCTCAGAGCAAGATGGAGCTCAGATCAGATAGACCTTTGAGCAAGAAGGAGCTCCAATCAAGATGGAACTTGCAGCAGGTGTTTTTCAGTGTAAGATGGAGCTCAAGCAGATGGTGCTCAGAGCAACATGGAGCTCAGAGCAGGATGGAGGTCAGAGTGATAGGAGCCCTGAGCAAGATGGAGCTTGGGGCAAAATGGAGCTCTGAGTAGACAGAGCTCTGAGCAGATGGTTCTCAGAGCAAGATGGAGCTCAAAGTGATTAAAAGCAAGATGGAGCTCAGAACAGATGGAGCTCCAAGCAAGATGGAACACAGAGATGTTGTTCACAGTAAGATGGACCTCCAAACAGATGATCCTCAGAGCAAGATGGAGCTCTGGGCAGATGGCATTCAGGGCAAAATAGACCTCAAGTGATTGCAGCTCTGAAGAAGTTGGTCCTCTGAGCAGATGGTGCTCAGAGCAGATGGAGCTTCAAGCAGATGGTGCTCAGAGCAAGATGGATTTTGAAGTGATTGGAACTCTGAGAAAAATGGAGCTTAGAGCAGATGGAGCTCAGAGTGATGAGAGCTCTAAGCAAGATGGAGGTTGGAGCAGATGGAGCTTCAAGCAGATGGTGCTCAAAGCAAGATGGACCTTGGAGTGATTGGGGCTCCGAACCAGATGGAGCTCAGATCAGATAGACCTTTGAGCAAGAAGGAGCTCCAATCAAGATGGAACTTGTTGCTGGTGTAAGATGGAACTCAGAGCAGATGGTGCTCAGAGCAAGAGGGAGCTCAGAGTGATTGGCACTCTGAATATTGCTCTGAGCGATTGGAGCTCTGAGCAAGATGCAGCTCAGAGCAGATAGAGTGAAAAGGAGCTCTAAGCAAGATGGGGTTTGGAGGAGATGTTGCTCGGTTTTAGTTGGAGCTCAGAGCAAAATGGAGACCACAGTGATTACAGCTCCGAGCAAGGTGGAGCTCAGAGCACATGCTGCTCAGAGTAAGATGAGCTCTGACCAGTTGGTGCTCAGAGCAAACTGGAGCTGGAAGTGATTGGAGCTCCCAGCAAGATGGAGCTTGGAGTGATTGGAATTCCCAGCAAGATGGAGCTCAGAGTAGATGGATCTCTGACTAGATTGAGCTCTGAGTAAGATGAATGTCTATGCAGATGATGCTCACAGGAAGATAGTGCTTGGAGTGATTGGAGCTCCAAACAAGATGGAGGTTGGAGCAGATGGAGTTCTGAGCAAGATGGAGATTGGAGTAGATACAGCTTGGAGCAAGAAGGAGCTCCGAGCAAGATGGAACTTGCAGCAGGTGTTTTTCAGTGTAAGATGGAGCTAAGAGAAGGTGATGCTCAGAGCAAGATTGAGCTCAGAGTGATTGGCACTCCAAACATTGTTCTGAAGCCATTGGAGCTCTGAGTGATTGGAGCTGCGAGCAAACTGGAGCTCGGAAAATATGTTGCTTAGAGTAAAATGGAGCTCCAAGCAGATGGTATTCAGAGCAAGTTGGAGCTCAGAGTCATTGGAGCTCCAAGCAAGCTGGAGCTCGGAGCATATGGAGCTCAGAAAGCATGTTGCTTAGCTCTGAGCAGGTGGTGCTCCGAGCAAGGTGGAGCTCAGAGTGATTGGAGCTGCGAGCAAGGTGGAGCTCGGAAAAGATGTTGCTTAGAGTAAAATGGAGTTCCGAGCAGATGGTGCTCAGAGCAAGATGGAGCTCAGAGTGATTGCAGCGCTGAGCAAGCTGGAGCTCAGAGCAGACGGAGCTCAGAAAAGATGTTCCTTAGAGTAAGATGAAGCTCTGAGCAGATGGTGCTTAGAGCAAGATGGAGCTCAGAGTGATTGGAGCTCTGAGCAAGATGGAGCTTGGAGCAGATGGAGCTCAGAGTGATTGAGCTGCGAGCAAACTGGAGCTCGGAAAATATGTTGCTTAGAGTAAAATGGAGTTCGAGCAGATGGTGCTCAGAGCAAGATGGAGCTCAGACAGATTGGATCTCCAAGCAAGATGGAGCTTGGAGCAAGATGGAGCTCTGAGCAGATGGAGCTCAAGCAAGATGGAACACAGAGATGTTGTTCACAGTAAGATGGAACTCAGAGCAGATGGAGCTCAGAGCAAAATGGAGCTCAGAGTGATTGGAGCTCTGAGCAGATGGAGCTTCAAGCAGATGGTGCTCAGAGCAAGATGGAGCTCAGAGCAGATGGAGCTCAAGCAAGATGGAACTCAGAGCAGATGGAGCTTCAAGCAGATGGTGCTCAGAGCAAGATGGAGCTTGGAGCAAGATGGAGCTTGGAGCAAGATGGAGCTCAGAGTGATGAGAGCTCTAAGCAAGATGGGGTTTGGAGGAGATGTTGCTCGGTTTAAGATGGAGCTCAGAGCAGATGGTGCTCAGAGCAAGATGGAGCTCAGAGTGATTGGAGCTCCAAAGAACATGGATGTCCGAGCAGATGGTGCTCAGAGCAAGACAGAGCTCTGAGCAGATGTGACTCAGCAAGATGGAGCTCGAAGCATATGGAGCTCCAAGCAAGATGGACCACCTTGAAGATGATGTTAAAGGCATGATGAACCTCAAAGTGATTGGATCTCTTAGCAGGGTATAACACTTGGAGCAGTTAGAGCTTTCAACAAGTTGGAACTTGGAGCAGCTGGATCTCTAAGAAGATGGTGCTCTGAGCAAGATGGAGCTTGGAGCAGATGGAGCTTGAGTTATTTGAGCTCCCAGTAAGGCGGAACTCAGAGCAGATGGAGCTAAAAGCAAGATGGAAGTTGGAGCAGATGTTGCCTGGAGTATGATGGAGCTCGGAGCAGTTGGAGCTCTGAGCACATGGAGTAATTGGAGCTCTGAGCAGATGGAGCTCAGAGCAAGATGGAGCTCAGAAAGCATGTTGCTTAGCTCTGAGCAGGTGATGCTCAGAGCAGATGGAGCTCAGAGCAAGATGGTGCTCAGAGCAAGATGGAGCTCAGAGTGATTGGAGCTCCTGGCAAGCCGAAGTTCAGAGAAGATGGAGCTCCAAGCAAGATGGGACTCAGAGATGTTGCTCACAAGATGCAGCTCTGAGCAGATGGTCCTCAGAGCAAGATGGAGCTCCGTGCAGATGGCACTCAGGGCAAAATGGACCTCAAGTGATTGGAGTTCCAAAGAAGATGGCTCTCTAAGCAGATGGTCCTCAGAGCAAGCAAGATGTAGCTCAATGCAGATGGCGCTCAGGGCAAAATGGAGCTCAAAGTGATTGGAGCTCCAAAGAACATGGATTTCTGAGCAAATGGTGCTCGGGGCAAGATGGAACTCAGAGTGATTGGAGCTCCAAACAAGCTGGAGCTCAGAGCAGATGGAGCTCAGAAAAGATGTTGCTTAGAGAGTAAGATGGCGCTCCAGGAAGATGGTGCTCAGAGCAACATGGAGCTCAGAGCAGATGGAGCTCAGAGCAGATGGAGCTCTGAGCAAGATGGAGCTCCGAGCAAGATGAAGCTTGGAGAAGATGTTGGTCACAGTAAGATGGAGCTCAAGCAAGATGGAGCTCAGAGCAAGATGGAGCTCAGAGCAGATGGAGCTAAAAGCAAGATGGAGCTCAAGCAAGATGGAGCTCAGAGTGATTGGAGCTCCAAGCAAGATAGAGCTGGGAGCAGATGGAGCTCAGAGCAGATGGAGCTTGGAGCAGATGGAGCTCAGAGCAGATGGAGCTCAGAGCAGATGGTGCTCAGAGCAAGATGGAGCTTGGAGCAGATGGAGCTCAAAGTGATTGGAGCTCCAAGCAAGATGGAACTCAGAGCAGATGGAGCTCTGAGCAGATGGAGCTCCAAGCAAGATGGAGCTCTGAGCAGATGGAGCTCTGAGCAGATGGTGCTCAGAGCAAGATGGAGCTCTGAGCAGATGGTGCTCAGAGCAGATGGTGCTTAGAGCAAGATGGAGCTGGAGCAGATGGAGCTCAGAAAAGATGTTCCTTAGAGTAAGATGAAGCTCTGAGCAGATGGTGCTCAGAGCAAGATGGAACTCAGAGTGATTGGAGCTCCAAGCAAGATGGAGCTTGGAGCAGATGGAGCTCTGAGCAAGATGGAGCTCTGAGCAAGATGGAGCACAGAGCAGATGGAACTTGGAGCAAGATGGAGCTCTGAGCAAGATGGAGCTCAGAGCAGATGGAGCTCAGAGCAGATGGTGCTCAGAG
>JAKFHT010002619.1:0-14645 GCA_023783455.1 Erythrocebus patas | reverse complement strand
TTGAGTCCTTTTTGAGCCAGTCAAAACAGGTTTGAGCCAGTCAAAACCGTTTTGAGCTGGTCTGGTCCGATAAATACGGTCAAAACCGGTTTGAGCAGTCTGGCCTGGTTTGATCTGGTCAAAATCGTATGAATACGGTTTGAGCCGGTCTAGTCCGTTTGAGCCAGTCAACATCGATTGAGACGGTCTGGCCTGGTTTGAGTCGGTTTCAGCCAGTCAAAACCGTTTTGAGCTGGTCTCTTCCTGTTTGAGCCGGTCTGTTCCTGTTTGAGTCAGTTTGAGCCATTCAAAACCGGTTTGAGCAGGTCAAAACCGTTTGAGCCGGTTTGAGCCGGTTTGAGCCAGTCTGTTACTGTTTGAGCGGTCTAGTCGGTTTGAGCCAGTCAAAACCGTTTGAGTCCGGTTTCAGCCAGTCAAAACCGGTTTGAGCAGTCTGGCCTGGTTTCATCTGGTCAAAACCGTTTGAGCCGGTCAAAACCGGTTTGAGCCAGTCAAAACAGGTTTGAGCCAGTCAAAACCGGTTTCAGCCGGTCAAAACCGGTTTGAGATATTCTGGTCGGTTTGAGCGGTCAAAACCGGTTTGAGCCAGTCTGTTACTGTTTGAGCCGGTTTGAGCCAGTCAAAATCGATTGAGCGGTCTGGTCCGGTTTGAGCAGTCTGGCCTGGTTTGATCTGGTCAAAATCGTATGAATACGGTTTGAGCCGGTCAAAACCGGTTTGAGCCATTCAAAACCGGTGTGAGCCGGTCTAGTCCGGTTTGAGTCCGGTTTCAGCCGGTCAAAACCGGTTTGAGCCTGTTTGTTCCGGTTTGAGTCCTGTTTGAGCCAGTGAAAACAGGTTTGAGCCAGTCTGGTCCGGTTTGAGTCCGGTTTGAGCCAGTCAAAATCGATTGGAGACGGTCTGGCCTGGTTTGATCTGGTCAAAACCCGTATGAGTACGGTTTGAGCCGGTGAAAACCGGTTTGAGATGTTCTGGTCCGGTTTGAGCCAGTTTGAGCCGGTCTGGTCTGGCTTGAGCCGGTTTGAGCCGGTCTGTTACTGTTTGAGCCGGTCTGTTCCTGTTTGAGTCCAGTTTGAGCCGGTCAAAACCGGTTTGAGCCGGTCTGGTCTGGTTTGAGTCCGGTTTCAGCCGGTCAAAACCGGTTTGAGCCTGTTTGTTCCGGTTTGAGTCCTTTTTGAGCCAGTCAAAACAGGTTTGAGCCAGTCTGGTCCGGTTTGAGTCTGGTTTGAGCCAGTCAAAATCGATTGGAGACGGTCTGGCCTGGTTTGATCTGGTCAAAAATCGTATGAATACGGTTTGAGCCGGTGAAAACCGGTTTGAGATGTTCTGGTCCGGTTTGAGCCAGTTTGAGCCGGTCTGGTCTGGCTTGAGCCGGTTTGAGCCGGTCTGGTTCAGTTTGAGCCGGTCTGTTCCTGTTTGAGTCCAGTTTGAGCCATTCAAAACCAGTGTGAGCCGGTCTAGTCCGGTTTGAGCCCGGTTTCAGCCGGTCAAAACCGGTTTGAGCCTGTTTGTTCCGGTTTGAGTCCTTTTTGAGCCAGTCAAAACAGGTTTGAGCCGGTCTGGTCCGGTTTGAGTCTGGTTTGAGCCGGTCAAAACCGGTTTGAGCCGGTCTGGCCTGGTTTGAGTCCAGTTTGAGCAGGTCAAAACCGTTTTGAGCTGGTCTGGTCCGGATAAATACGGTCAAAACCGGTTTGAGTCTGTTTGAGCCGGTCAAAACCGGTTTGAGCCGGTCTGGTCGGGTTTGAGTCCAGTTTGAGCCGGTCAAAATTGTTTTGAGCTCGTCTGGCCTGGTTTGATTTGGTCAAAACCCGTTTGAGTCCGGTTTGAGCTGGTCAAAACCGGTTTGAGCCGGTCTGGCCTGGATTGATCCGGTTTGAGCCGGTCCGGTCATGTGTTAGTCCGGTTTGAGCCAGTCAAAACCGGTTTCAGCCGGTCTGGTTCAGTTTGAGCCGGTCTGGTCTGGTTTGAGCCTGTCAAAACCGATTGAAATCGGTCTGGGCCGGTTGGAGTCCGGTTTCAGCCAGTCAAAACCGGTTTGAGCCGGTCTGGCCTGGTTTGATCTGGTCAAAACCCGTATGAGACCGGTTTGAGCCGGTGAAAACCGGTTTGAGATGTTCTGGTCCGGTTTGAGCCGGTTTGAGCCGTTCTGGTCTGGTGTGAGCCGGTTTGAGCTGGTCTGTTCCTGTTTGAGCCGGTCTGTTCCTGTTTGAGTCCGGTTTGAGCCGTTCAAAACCGGTTTGAGCCGGTCTAGTCCGGTTTGAGTCCGGTTTGAGCCAGTCAAGATCGATTGGAGACGGTCTGGCCTGGTTTGATCTGGTCTAAACCCGTATGAGTATGGTTTGAGCTGGTGAAAACCGGTTTGAGATGTTCTGGTCCGGTTTGAGCCAGTTTGAGCCGGTCTGGTCTGGCTTGAGCCGGTTTGAGCCGGTCTGTTACTGTTTGAGCCGGTTTGTTCCTGTTTGAGTCCAGTTTGAGACATTCAAAACCGGTGTGATCCGGTCTAGTCCGGTTTGAGTAAGGTTTCAGCCGGTCAAAACCGGTTTGAGCCTGTTTGTTCCGGTTGGAGTCCGGTTTCAGCCAGTCAAAACCGGTTTGAGCCGGTCCGGCCTGATTTGATCTGGTCAAAACACGTATGAGACCGGTTTGAGCCGGAGAAAACCGGTTTGAGATGTTCTGGTCCGGTTTGAGCCTGTTTGACACGTTCTGGTCTGGTGTGAGCCGGTTTGAGCTGGTCTGTTCCTGTTTGAGCCGGTCTGTTCCTGTCTGAGTCCGGTTTGAGCCGTTCAAAACCGGTTTGAGCCGGTCTAGTCCTGTTTGAGTCCTTTTTGAGCCAGTCAAAATCGATTGGAGACGGTCTGGCCTGGTTTGATCTGGTCTAAACCCGTATGAGTACGGTTTGAGCCGGTGAAAACCGGTTTGAGATGTTCTGGTCCGGTTTGAGCCAGTTTGAGCCGGTCTGGTCTGGCTTGAGCCAGTTTGAGCCGGTCTGTTACTGTTTGAGCCTGTCTGTTCCTGTTTGAGTCCAGTTTGAGCCATTCAAAACCGGTGTGAGCCGGTCTAGTCCGGTTTGAGCCCGGTTTCAGCCGGTCAAAACCGGTTTGAGCCTGTTTGTTCCGGTTTGAGTCCTTTTTGAGCCAGTCAAAACAGGTTTGAGCCGGTCTGGTCCGGTTTGTGTCCGGTTTGAGCTGGTCAAAACCGGTTTGAGCCGGTCTGTCCTGGATTGATCCGGTTTGAGAAGGTCGGGTAATGTGTTAGTCCGGTTTGAGCCAGTCAAAACCGGTTTCAGCCGGTCTGGTTCGGTTTGAGCCGGTCTGGTCTGGTTTGAGCCTGTCAAAACCGATTGAAACCGGTCTGGGCCTGTTTGAGTCCGGTTTCAGCCGGTCAAAACCGGTCTGAGCCGGTCTGGCCTGGTTTGATCTGGTCAAAACCCGTATGAGACCGGTTTGAGCCAGTGAAAACCGGTTTGAGATGTTCTGGTCTGGTTTGAGCCGGTTTGAGCGGTTCTGGCCAGGTGTGAGCCGGTTTGAGCCGTTCTGCTCTGGTGTGAGCCGGTTTGAGCTGGTCTCTTCCTGTTTGAGGCGGTCTGTTCCTGTTTGAGTCCGGTTTGAGCCGTTCAAAACCGGTTTGAGCTGGTCTGTTCCGGTTTGAGTCCGGTTTGAGCCAGTCAAAATCGATTGGAGACGGTCTGGCCTGGTTTGAGCCTGGTTTCAGCCGGTCAAAACCGGTTTGAGCCTCTTTGTTCCGGTTTGAGTCCTTTTTGAGCCAGTGAAAACAGGTTTGAGCCAGTCTGGTCAGGTTTGAGTCCGGTTTGAGCCAGTCAAAATCGATTGGAGACGGTCTGGCCTGGTTTGATCTGGTCAAAACCGTTTGAGTCCGGTTTGAGCGGTGAAAACCGGTTTGAGATGTTCTGGTCTGGTTTGAGCCGGTTTGAGCGGTCAAAACCGGTCTGAGCCGGTCTGGTTCTGGCTTGAGCCGGTTTGAGCCAGTCTGTTACTGTTTGAGCCGGTCTGTTCCTGTTTGCGTCCAGTTTGAGCCATTCAAAACCGGTGTGAGCTGGTCTAGTCCGGTTTGAGTCCGGTTTCAGCCGGTCAAAACCAGTTTGAGCCGGTCTGGCCTGGTTTGAGTCCAGTTTGAGCCGGTCAAAATTGTTTTGAGCTCGTCTGGCCTGGTTTGATTTGGTCAAAACCCGTTTGAGTCCGGTTTGAGCTGGTCAAAACCGGTTTGAGCCGGTCTGGCCTGGTTTGAGTCCAGTTTGAGCAGGTCAAAACCGTTTTGAGCTGGTCTGGTCCGGATAAATATGGTCAAAACCGGTTTGAGTCTGTTTGAGCCGGTCAAAACCGGTTTGAGCCGGTCTGGTCGGGTTTGAGTCATTTTTGAGCCAGTCAAAACGAGTTTGAGCCGGTCTGGTCTGGTTTGAGTCCGGTTTGAGCCGGTCAAAATCGATTGGAGACGGTCTGGCCTGGTTTGATCTGGTCAAAAATCGTATAAATACGGTGTGAGCCAGTGAAAACCGGTTTGAGGTGTTCTTGTCAGATTTGAGCCAGTTTGAGCCGGTCTGGTCTGGCTTGATCCGGTTTGAGCCGGTCTGTTACTGTTTGAGCCGGTCTGCTCCTGTTTGAGTCCAGCTTGAGCCATTCAAAACCGGTGTGAGCCGGTCTAGTCCGGTTTGAGTCCGGTTTCAGCCGGTCAAAACCGGTTTGAGCCTGTTTGTTCCGGTTTGAGTCCTTTTTGAGCCACTCAAAACAGGTTTGAGCCGGTCTGGTCTGGTTTGAGTCCGGTTTGAGCCGGTCAAAACGGTTTGAGCCGTTCTGGTCTGGTTTGAGTCCGGTTTGAGTCCGGTTTGAGTCCGGTTTGAGCAGGTCAAAACCGTTTGAGCTGGTCTGGTCCGGATAAATACGGTCAAAACCAGTTTGAGTCTGTTTGAGCCGGTGAAAACCGGTTTGAGCCGGTCTGGTCGGGTTTGAGTCCTTTTTGAGCCAGTCAAAACAGGTTTGAGCCGGTCTGGTGCGGTTTGAGTCTGGTTTGAGCCGGTCAAAACCGGTTTGAGCCGGTCTGGCCTGGTTTGAGTCCGGTTTGAGCAGGTCAAAACCGTTTTGAGCTGGTCTGGTCCGGATAAATACGGTCAAAACCGGTTTGAGTCTGTTTGAGCCGGTGAAAACCTGTTTGAGCCGGTCTGGTCGGGTTTGAGTCCAGTTTGAGCCAGTCAAAATTGGTTTGAGCCGGTCTGGCCTGGTTTGATTTGGTCAAAACCCGTTTGAGTCCGGTTTGAGCTGGTCAAAACCGGTTTGAGCTGGTCTGGCCTGGATTGATCCGGTTTGAGCCGGTCTGGTCCGGTTTGAGTCTGGTTTGAGCCAGTCAAAACCGGTTTCAGCCGGTCTGGTTCGGTTTGAGCCGGTCTGGTCTGGTTTGAGCCTGTCAAAACCGGTTTGAGCCGGTCTGGTCCGTTTGAGTCCGGTTTCAGCCGGTCAAAACCGGTTTGAGCCGGTCTGGCCTGGTTTGATCTGGTCAAAACCCGTATGAGTCGGTTTGAGCCAGTGAAAACCGGTTTGAGCCGTTCTGGTCTGGTGTGAGCGGTTTGAGCCGGTCTGGTCTGGTTTGAGCCGGTTTGAGCTGGTCTGTTCCTGTTTGAGCCGGTCTGTTCCTGTTTGAGTCCGGTTTGAGCCGTTCAAAACCGGTTTGAGCTGGTCTGGTCCGGTTTGAGTCCAGTTTGAGCCAGTCAAAATCGATTGGAGACGGTCTGGCCTGGTTTGATCTGGTCAAAACCCGTATGAGTACGGTTTGAGCCGGTGAAAACCGGTTTGAGATGTTCTGGTCCGGTTTGAGCCGGTTTGAGCCGTTCTGGTCTGGTGTGAGCCGGTTTGAGCTGGTCTGTTCCTGTTTGAGCCGGTCTGTTCCTGTTTGAGTCCGGTTTGAGCCATTCAAAACCGGTTTGAGCCGGTCTAGTCCGGTTTGAGTCCGGTTTGAGCCAGTCAAAACCGGTTTGAGCCGGTCTGGTCCGGTTTGAGCTGGTCAAAACCGGTTTGAGTCTGGTTTGAGCCGGTGAAAACCGGTTTGAGATGTTCTGGTCGGTTTGAGCCAGTTTGAGCCGGTCTGGTCTGGCTTGAGCGGTTTGAGCCGGTCTGTTACTGTTTGAGCCGGTCTGTTCCTGTTTGAGTCCAGTTTGAGCCATTCAAAACCGGTGTGAGCCGGTCTAGTCCGGTTTGAGTCCGGTTTCAGCTGGTCAAAACCGGTTTGAGCCTGTTTGTTCCGGTTTGAGTCCTTTTTGAGCCAGTCAAAACAGGTTTGAGCCGGTCTGGTCGGTTTGAGTCTGGTTTGAGCCGGTCAAAACCGGTTTGAGCCGTCTGGCCTGGTTTGAGTCCGGTTTGAGCAGGTCAAAACCGTTTTGAACTGGGCTGGTCCGGATAAATACGGTCAAAACCGGTTTGAGTCTGTTTGAGCCGGTGAAAACCGGTTTGAGCCGGTCTGGTCGGGTTTGAGTCCAGTTTGAGCCGGTCAAAATTGTTTTGAGCTCGTCTGGCCTGGTTTGATTTGGTCAAAACCCGTTTGAGTCCGGTTTGAGCTGGTCAAAACCGGTTTGAGCCGGTCTGGCCTGGTTTGAGTCCAGTTTGAGCCGGTCCGGTCATGTGTTAGTCGGTTTGAGCCAGTCAAAACCGGTTTCAGCCGGTCTGGTTCGGTTTGAGCCGGTCTGGTCTGGTTTGAGCCTGTCAAAACCGATTGAAACCGGTCTGGGCCTGTTTGAGTCCGGTTTCAGCCAGTCAAAACCGGTTTGAGCCGGTCTGGCCTGGTTTGATCTGGTCAAAACCCGTATGAGACTGGTTTGAGCCGGTGAAAACCGGTTTGAGATGTTCTGGTCCGGTTTGAGCCGGTTTGAGCCGTTCTGGTCTGGTGTGAGCCGGTTTGAGCTGGTCTGTTCCTGTTTGAGCCGGTCTGTTCCTGTTTGAGAACGGTTTGAGCCGTTCAAAACCGGTTTGAGCGGTCTAGTCGGTTTGAGTCGGTTTGAGCCAGTCAAAACCGGTTTGAGCGGTCTGGTCTGGTTTGAGCGGTCTGGCCTGGTTTGATCTGGTCAAAACCCGTATGAGTACGGTTTGAGCCGGTGAAAACCGGTTTGAGGTGTTCTGGTCAGGTTTGAGCCAGTTTGAGCCGGTCTGGTCTGGCTTGAGCCGGTTTGAGCCAGTCTGTTACTGTTTGAGCCGGTCTGTTCCTGTTTGAGTCCAGTTTGAGCCATTCAAAACCGGTGTGAGCCGGTCTAGTCCGGTTTGAGCCCGGTTTCAGCCGGTCAAAACCGGTTTGAGCCTGTTTGTTCCGGTTTGAGTCCTTTTTGAGCCAGTCAAAACAGGTTTGAGCCAGTCTGGTCCGGTTTGAGTCCGGTTTGAGCCAGTCAAAATCGATTGGAGACGGTCTGGCCTGGTTTGATCTGGTCAAAACCCGTATGAGTACGGTTTGAGCCGGTGAAAACCGGTTTGAGATGTTCTGGTCCGGTTTGAGCCAGTCAAAATCGATTGGAGACGGTCTGGCCTGGATTGATCCGGTTTGAGCCGGTCTGTTACTGTTTGAGCCGGTCTGTTCCTGTTTGAGTCCAGTTTGAGCCATTCAAAACCGGTGTGAGCGGTCTAGTCGGTTTGAGTCCGGTTTCAGCCGGTCAAAACCGGTTTGAGCCTGTTTGTTCCGGTTTGAGTCCTTTTGAGCCAGTCAAAACAGGTTTGAGCCGGTCTGGCCTGGTTTGAGTCGGTTTGAGCCAGTCAAAACAGGTTTGAGCCGGTTTGAGCCGGTCTGGTCTGGTTTGAGTCCGGTTTGAGTCCGGTTTGAGCAGGTCAAAACCGTTTTGAGCTGGTCTGGTCCGGATAAATCTGGTCAAAACCCGTTTGAGTCGGTTTGAGCTGGTGAAAACCAGTTTGAGCCGGTCTGGTCGGGTTTGAGTCCAGTTTGAGCCAGTCAAAATTGGTTTGAGCCGGTCTGGCCTGGTTTGATTTGGTCAAAACCCGTTTGAGTCCGGTTTGAGCTGGTCAAAACCGGTTTGAGCCGGTCTGGCCTGGATTGATCCGGTTTGAGCCGGTCCGGTCATGTTTTAGTCGGTTTGAGCCAGTCAAAACCGGTTTCAGCCGGTCTGGTTCGGTTTGAGCCGGTCTGGTGCGGTTTGAGCCTGTCAAAACCGATTGAAACCGGTCTGGGCCGGTTTGAGTCCGGTTTCAGCCAGTCAAAACCGGTTTGAGCCGGTCTGGCCTGGTTTGATCTGGTCAAAACCCGTATGAGACCGGTTTGAGCCGGTGAAAACCGGTTTGAGATGTTCTGGTCCGGTTTGAGTCGGTTTGAGCCGTTCTGGTCTGGTGTGAGCCGGTTTGAGCTGGTCTCTTCCTGTTTGAGCCGGTCTGTTCCTGTTTGAGTCCGGTTTGAGCCGTTCAAAACCGGTTTGAGCCGGTCTAGTCCGGTTTGAGTCTGGTTTGAGCCAGTCAAAATCGATTGGAGCGGTCTGGCCTGGTTTGATCTGGTCAAAACCGGTTTGAGTCTGGTTTGAGCCGGTGAAAACCGGTTTGAGCCGGTCTGGTCGGGTTTGAGTCCAGTTTGAGCCGGTCAAAATTGGTTTGAGCCGGTCTGGCCTGGTTTGATCTGGTCAAAACCGGTTTGAGTCTGGTTTGAGCTGGTCAAAACCGGTTTGAGCGGTCTGGCCTGGTTTGAGTCTGGTTTGAGCCGGTCGGTCATGTTTTAGTCGGTTTGAGCCAGTGAAAACCGGTTTCAGCGGTCTGGTTCGGTTTGAGCCGGTCTGGTCGGTTTGAGCCTGTCAAAACCGGTTTGAGCCGGTCTGGTCTGGTTTGAGTCCGGTTTCAGCTGGTCAAAACCGGTCTGAGCCGGTCTGGCCTGGTTTGATCTGGTCAAAACCCGTATGAGACCGGTTTGAGCCGGTGAAAACCGGTTTGAGATGTTCTGGTCCGGTTTGAGTCGGTTTGAGCCGTTCTGGCCTGGTGTGAGCAGGTTTGAGCTGGTCTGTTCCTGTTTGAGCCGGTCTGTTCCTGTTTGAGTCCGGTTTGAGCCGTTCAAAACCGGTTTGAGCTGGTCTGGTCCGGTTTGAGTCCGGTTTGATCCAGTCAAAATCGATTGGAGACGGTCTGGCCTGGTTTGATCTGGTCAAAACCCGTATGAGTACGGTTTGAGCCGGTGAAAACCGGTTTCAGATGTTCTGGTCCTGTTTGAGTCCAGTTTGAGCCATTCAAAACCGGTGTGAGCCAGTCTAGTCCGGTTTGAGTCCGGTTTCAGCCGGTCAAAACCGGTTTGAGCCTGTTTGTTCGGTTTGAGTCCTTTTTGAGCCAGTCAAAACAGGTTTGAGCCGGTCTGGTCCGGTTTGAGTCCGGTTTGAGCCGGTCAAAAGGGGTTTGAGCCGGTCTGGCCTGGTTTGAGTCCGGTTTGAGCAGGTCAAAACCGTTTTGAGCTGGTCTGGTCCGGATAAATACGGTCAAAACCGGTTTGAGTCTGTTTGAGCAGTTCAAAACCGGTTTGAGCCGGTCTGGTCGGGTTTGAGTCCTTTTTGAGCCAGTCAAAACAGGTTTGAGCCGGTCTGGTCCGGTTTGAGTCCGGTTTGAGCCGGTCAAAACCAGTTTGAGCCGGTCTGGCCTGGTTTGAGTCCAGTTTGAGCAGGTCAAAACCGTTTTGAGCTGGTCTGGTCCGGATAAATACGGTCAAAACCGGTTTGAGTCTGTTTGAGCCGGTCAAAACCGGTTTGAGCCGGTCTGGTCGGGTTTGAGTCCAGTTTGAGCCAGTCAAAATTGGTTTGAGCCGGTCTGGCCTGGTTTGATTTGGTCAAAACCCGTTTGAGTCCGGTTTGAGCTGGTCAAAACCGGTTTGAGCCGGTCTGGCCTGGATTGATCCGGTTTGAGCCGGTCCGGTCATGTTTTAGTCCGGTTTGAGCCAGTCAAAACCGGTTTCAGCCGGTCTGGTTCAGTTTGAGCCGGTCTGGTCTGGTTTGAGCCTGTCAAAACCGATTGAAACCGGTCTGGGCCTGTTTGAGTCCGGTTTCAGCCAGTCAAAACCGTTTTGAGCTGGTCTGGCCTGGTTTGATCTGGTCAAAACCCGTATGAGTACGGTTTGAGCGGTGAAAACCGGTTTGAGATGTTCTGGTCCTGTTTGAGTCCAGTTTGAGCCATTCAAAACCGGTGTGAGCGGTCTAGTCGGTTTGAGCCAGTCAAAACCGGTTTCAGCGGTCAAAACCGGTTTGAGCCTGTTTGTTCGGTTTGAGTCCTTTTGAGCCAGTGAAAACAGGTTTGAGCCAGTCTGGTCCGGTTTGAGTCCGGTTTGAGCCAGTCAAAATCGATTGGAGACGGTCTGGCCTGGTTTGATCTGGTCAAAACCCGTTTGAGTCCGGTTTGAGCGGTGAAAACCGGTTTGAGATGTTCTGGTCCGGTTTGAGCCAGTTTGAGCCGGTCTGGTCTGGCTTGAGCCGGTTTGAGCCGGTCTGTTACTGTTTGAGCCGATTTGTTCCTGTTGGAGTCCAGTTTGAGCCATTCAAAACCAGTGTGAGAAGGTCTAGTCTGCTTTGAGTCCGGTTTCAGCCGGTCAAAACCGGTTTGAGCCTGTTTGTTCCGGTTTGAGTCCTTTTTGAGCCAGTCAAAACAGGTTTGAGCCGGTCTGGTCTGGTTTGTGTCCGGTTTGAGCCAGTCAAAACCGGTTTGAGCCGCTCTGGCCTGGTTTGAGTCCGGTTTGAGCAGGTCAAAACCATTTTGAACTGGGCTGGTCTGGATAAATACGGTCAAAACCGGTTTGAGTCTGTTTGAGCTGGTCAAAAGCGGTTTGAGCCGGTCTGGTCGGGTTTGAGTCCAGTTTGAGCCGGTCAAAATTGTTTTGAGCTCGTCTAGCCTGGTTTGATTTGGTCAAAACCCGTTTGAGTCCGGTTTGAGCTGGTCAAAACCGGTTTGAGCCGGTCTGGCCTGGATTGATCTGGTTTGAGCCGGTCCGGTCATGTTTTAGTCCGGTTTGAGCCAGTCAAAACCGGTTTCAGGCGGTCTGGTTCGGCTTGAGCCGGTCTGGTCCGGTTTGAGCCTGTCAAAACCGATTGAAACCGGTCTGGGCTGGTTTGGGTCCGGTTTCAGCTGGTCAAAACTGGTCTGAGCCGGTCTGGCCTGGTTTGATCTGGTCAAAACCCGTATGAGACCGGTTTGAGCCGGTGAAAACCGGTTTGAGCGGTTTGAGCTGGTCTGGTCCGGTTTGAGCGGTTTGAGCCGTTCTGCTCTGGTGTGAGCCGGTTTGAGCTGGTCTCTTCCTGTTTGAGCAGTCTGTTCCTGTTTGAGTCCGGTTTGAGCCGTTCAAAACCGGTTTGAGCCGGTCTAGTCCGGTTTCAGTCTGGTTTGAGCCAGTCAAAATCGATTGGAGACGGTCTGGCCTGGTTTGAGCCTGGTTTCAGCCGGTCAAAACCGCTTTGAGCCTGTTTGTTCCGGTTTGAGTCCTTTTTGAGCCAGTGAAAACAGGTTTGAGCCAGTCTGGTCCGGTTTGAGTCCGGTTTGAGCCAGTCAAGATCGATTGGAGACGGTCTGGCCTGGTTTGATCTGGTCAAAAATCGTATGAATACGGTTTGAGCTGGTGAAAACCGGTTTGAGGTGTTCTGGTCAGGTTTGAGCCAGTTTGAGCCGGTCTGGTCTGGCTTGAGCCGGTTTGAGCCAGTCTGTTACTGTTTGAGCCGGTCTGTTCCTGTTTGAGTCCAGTTTGAGCCATTCAAAACCGGTGTGAGCCGGTCTAGTCCGGTTTGAGTCCGGTTTCAGCTGGTCAAATCCGGTTTGAGCCTGTTTGTTCCGGTTTGAGTCCTTTTTGAGCCAGTCAAAACAGGTTTGAGCCGGTCTGGTCTGGTTTGAGTCCGGTTTGAGCCGGTCAAAACCGGTTTGAGCCGGTCTGGCCTGGTTTGAGTCCGGTTTGAGCAGGTCAAAACCGTTTTGAACTGGGCTGGTCCGGATAAATACGGTCAAAACCGGTTTGAGTCTGTTTGAGCCGGTCAAAACCGGTTTGAGCCGGTCTGGTCGGGTTTGAGTCCAGTTTGAGCCGGTCAAAATTGTTTTGAGCTCGTCTGGCCTGGTTTGATTTGGTCAAAACCCGTTTGAGTCCGGTTTGAGCTGGTCAAAACCGGTTTGAGCCGGTCTGGCCTGGATTGATCCGGTTTGAGCCGGTCGGGTCATGTGTTAGTCCGGTTTGAGCCAGTCAAAACCGGTTTCAGCCGGTCTGGTTCGGTTAGAGCCGGTCTGGTCTGGTTTGAGCCTGTCAAAACCGTTTTGAGCTGGTCAAAACCGGTTTGAGCTGGTCTGGCCTGGTTTGAGTCCGCTTTCAGCCGGTCAAAACCGGTTTGAGCTGGTCTGGCCTGGTTTCATCTGGTCAAAACCCGTATGAGACCGGTTGGAGCCGGTGAAAACCGGTTTGAGATGTTCTGGTCCGGTTTGAGCCTGTTTGAGCGGTTCTGGCCTGGTGTGAGCCGGTTTGAGCTGCTCTGTTCCTGTTTGAGCTGGTCTGTTCCTGTTTGAGAACGGTTTGAGCCGTTCAAAACCGGTTTGAGCCGGTCTAGTCGGTTTGAGTCCGGTTTGAGCCAGTCAAAATCGATTGGAGCGGTCTGGCCTGGTTTGATCTGGTCAAAACCCGTATGAGTACGGTTTGAGCCGGTGAAAACCGGTTTGAGATGTTCTGGTCAGGTTTGAGCCAGTTTGAGCCGGTCTGGTCTGGCTTGAGCCGGTTTGAGCCAGTCTGTTACTGTTTGAGCCGGTCTGTTCCTGTTTGAGTCCAGTTTGAGCCATTCAAAACCGGTGTGAGCCGGTCTAGTCCGGTTTGAGTCCGGTTTCAGCCGGTCAAAACCGGTTTGAGCCTGTTTGTTCCGGTTTGAGTCCTTTTGAGCCAGTCAAAACAGGTTTGAGCGGTCTGGTCCGGTTTGAGTCGGTTTGAGCCAGTCAAAACAGGTTTGAGCCGGTCTGGCCTGGTTTGAGTCCGGTTTGAGCAGGTCAAAACCGTTTTGAGCTGGTCTGGTCCGGATAAATACGGTCAAAACCGGTTTGAGCCGGTTTGAGCTGTTCAAAACCGGTTTGAGCCGGTCTGGTCGGTTTGAGCGGTTTGAGCCAGTCAAAACCGGTTTGAGCTGGTCTGGTCCGGTTTGAGTCGGTTTGAGCCGGTCAAAACCGGTTTGAGCCGGTCTGGCCTGGTTTGAGTCCGGTTTGAGCAGGTCAAAACCGTTTTGAGCTGGTCTGGTCCGGATAAATACGGTCAAAACCGGTTTGAGTCTGTTTGAGCCAGTCAAAACCGGTTTGAGCCGGTCTGGTCGGGTTTGAGTCCAGTTTGAGCCAGTCAAAACAGGTTTGAGCCGGTCTGGCCTGGTTTGAGTCCGGTTTGAGCCGGTCAAAACCGGTTTGAGCTGGTCTGGCCTGGTTTGAGTCCGGTTTGAGCAGGTCAAAACCGTTTTGAGCTGGTCTGGTCCGGATAAATCTGGTCAAAACCCGTTTGAGTCGGTTTGAGCCGTTCAAAACCGGTTTGAGCCGGTCTGGTCTGGTTTGAGTCCAGTTTGAGCCAGTCAAAATTGGTTTGAGCCGGTCTGGCCTGGTTTGATTTGGTCAAAACCCGTTTGAGTCCGGTTTGAGCTGGTCAAAACCGGTTTGAGCGGTCTGGCCTGGATTGATCCGGTTTGAGCCGGTCCGGTCATGTTTTAGTCCGGTTTGAGCCAGTCAAAACCGGTTTCAGCCGGTCTGGTTCAGTTTGAGCCGGTCTGGTCTGGTTTGAGCCGGTCAAAACCGTTTGAGCCGGTCAAAATCGATTGAGCGGTCTGGTCCGGTTTGAGTCGGTTTCAGCCAGTCAAAACCGGTTTGAGCCGGTCTGGCCTGGTTTGATCTGGTCAAAACCCGTATGAGACGGTTTGAGCCGGTGAAAACCGGTTTGAGATGTTCTGGTCCGGTTTGAGCCGGTTTGAGCCGTTCTGGTCTGGTGTGAGCCGGTTTGAGCTGGTCTGTTCCTGTTTGAGCCGGTCTGTTCCTGTTTGAGTCCGGTTTGAGCCGTTCAAAACCGGTTTGAGCCGGTCTAGTCGGTTTGAGTCGGTTTGAGCCAGTCAAAATCGATTGGAGCGGTCTGGCCTGGTTTGATCTGGTCAAAACCGGTTTGAGTCTGGTTTGAGCCGGTGAAAACCGGTTTGAGATGTT
Source organism: Erythrocebus patas (assembly GCA_023783455.1). Taxonomy (NCBI): domain Eukaryota; kingdom Metazoa; phylum Chordata; class Mammalia; order Primates; family Cercopithecidae; genus Erythrocebus; species Erythrocebus patas. The sequence continues at coordinate 507 of JAKFHT010002619.1, read as the reverse complement.
CTGGTCGGTTTGAGCCAGTTTGAGCGGTCTGGTCTGGCTTGAGCCGGTTTGAGCCGGTCTGTTACTGTTTGAGCCGGTCTGTTCCTGTTTGAGTCCAGTTTGAGCCATTCAAAACCGGTGTGAGCCGGTCTAGTCGGTTTGAGTCCGGTTTCAGCCGGTCAAAACCGGTTTGAGCCTGTTTGTTCCGGTTTGAGTCCTTTTTGAGCCAGTCAAAACAGGTTTGAGCCGGTCTGGTCCGGTTTGAGTCCGGTTTGAGCCAGTCAAAACAGGTTTGAGCCGGTCTGGCCCGGTTTGAGTCCGGTTTGAGCAGGTCAAAACCGTTTTGAGCTGGTCTGGTCCGGATAAATACGGTCAAAACCGGTTTGAGTCTGTTTGAGCGGTCAAAACCGGTTTGAGCCGGTCTGGTCGGGTTTGAGTCCTTTTGAGCCAGTCAAAACAGGTTTGAGCCGGTCTGGTCCGGTTTGAGTCCGGTTTGAGCCGGTCAAAACCGGTTTGAGCCGGTCTGGC
>JAKFHT010002618.1:0-14649 GCA_023783455.1 Erythrocebus patas | reverse complement strand
TTCCACAAGAACAGCATTAGCGAAAGGCTTTGAAGGAAAGATGTAACTCTGTGAGATGAATTAACAGAACACAGAGCAGTTTCAGAAAGCTTCTTTCCAGCTTTGAACGGAAGATATTTCCTTTTCACCATAGCCCTCTGTGGGCTTCCAAATATCACTTTGCCAATTCCACCAGAACAGCCTTAGAGAAAGGCTGCTTGAAGGAAAGATGTAAATCTGTGAGATGAATTAACAGAACACAGAGCAGTTTCTCAGAAAGCTTCTTTCCAGTTTTGAAGGAAGATATTTCCTTTTCACCATAGCCCTATATGGGCTTCCAAATATCCTTGCCAATTCCACAAGAACAGTCTTAGCGAAGGCTTCTTGAAGGAAAGATGTAAATCTGTGAGATGAATTAACAGAACACAGAGCAGTTTCAGAAAGCTTCTATCCAGGTTTGAACGGAAGATATTTCCTTTTCACCATAGCCCTATGGGCTTCCAAATATCCTGTGCCAATTCCACAAGAACAGCCTTAGAGAAAGGCTGCTTGAAGGAAAGATGTAACTCTGTGAGATGAATTAACAGAACACAGAGCAGTTTCAGAAAGCTTCTTTCCAGCTTTGAACGGAAGATATTTCCTTTTCACCATAGCCCTCTGTGGGCTTCCAAATATCACTTTGCCAATTCCACCAGAACAGCCTTAGCGAAGGCTTCTTGAAGGAAAGATGTAAATCTGTGAGATGAATTAACAGAACACAGAGCAGTTTCTCAGAAAGCTTCTTTCCAGTTTTGAAGGAAGATATTTCCTTTTCACCATAGCCCTATATGGGCTTCCAAATATCCCTGTGCCAATTCCACAAGAACAGCCTTAGAGAAAGGCTGCTTGAAGGAAAGATGTAACTCTGTGAGATGAATTAACAGAACACAGAGCAGTTTCTCAAGCTTCTTTCCAGTTTTGAAGGAAGATATTTCCTTCACCATAGCCCTCTATGGGCTTCCAAATATCCTTGCCAATTCCACAAGAACAGCATTAGCGAAAGGCTTTGAAGGAAAGATGTAACTCTGTGAGATGAATTAACAGAACACAGAGCAGTTTCAGAAAGCTTCTTTCCAGTTTTGAAGGAAGATATTTCCTTTTCACCATAGCCCTCTGTGGGCTTCCAAATATCCTTGCCAATTCCACAAGAACAGCCTTAGCGAAGGCTTCTTGAAGGAAAGATGTAACTCTGTGAGATGAATTAACAGAACACAGAGCAGTTTCTCAGAAAGCTTCTTTCCAGCTTTGAACGGAAGATATGTCCTTTTTTCACCATAGCCCTCAATGGGCTTCCAAATATCCTTTGCCAATTCCACAAGAACAGCCTTAGCGAAAGGCTTTGAAGGGAAAGATGTAACTCTGTGAGATGAATTAACAGAACACAGAGCAGTTTCTCAGAAAGCTTCTTTCCAGTTTTGAACGGAAGATATTTCCTTTTTCACCATAGCCCTCTATGGGCTTCCAAATATCCCTTTGCCAATTCCACAAGAACAGCATTAGCGAAAGGCTTCTTGAAGGGAAAGATGTAACTCTGTGAGATGAATTAACAGAACACAGAGCAGTTTCTCAAAAAGCTTCTTTCCAGTTTTGAACGGAAGATATGTCCTTTTTCACCATATCCCTCTATGGGCTTCCAAATATCCCTGTGCCAATTCCACAAGAACAGCCTTAGCCAAAGGCTTCTTGAAGGGAAAGATGTAACTCTGTGAGATGAATTAACAGAACACAGAGCAGTTTCTCGGAAAGCTTCTTTCCAGCTTTGAACGGAAGATATTTCCTTTTTCACAGGAGCCCTCTATGGGCTTCCAAATATCCCTTTGCCAATTCCACCAGAACAGCCTTAGCGAAAGGCTCTTGAAGGGAAAGATGTAACTCTGTGAGATGAATTAACAGAACACAGAGCAGTTTCTCAGAAAGCTTCTTTCCAGTTTTGAAGGGAAGATATTTCCTTTTTCACCATAGCCCTCTATGGGCTTCCAAATATCCCTTTGCCAATTCCACAAGAACAGCCTTAGCGAAAGGCTTCTTGAAGGGAAAGATGTAACTCTGTGAGATGAATTAACAGAACACAGAGCAGTTTCTCAGAAAGCTTCTTTCCAGCTTTGAACGGAAGATATTTACTTTTTCACCATAGCCCTCTATGGGCTTCCAAATATCCCTTTGCCAATTCCACAAGAACAGCCTTAGGGAAAGAGTTCTTGAATGGAAAAATGTAACTCTGTGAGATGAATTAACAGAACACAGAGCAGTTTCTCAGAAAGCTTCTTTCCAGTTTTGAACGGAAGATATTTCCTTTTTCACCATAGCCCTCTGTGGGCTTCCAAATATCCCTTTGCCAATTCCACAAGAACAGCCTTAGCGAAGGGCTTCTTGAAGGGAAAGATGTAACTCTGTGAGATGAATTAACAGAACACAGAGCAGTTTCTCAGAAAGCTTCTATCCAGGTTTGAACGGAAGATATTTCCTTCTTCACCATAGCCCTATATGGGCTTCCAAATATCCCTTTGCCAATTCCACAAGAACAGCCTTAGCGAAAGGCTTCTTCAAGGGAAAGATGTAAATCTGTGAGATGAATTAACAGAACACAGAGCAGTTTCTCACAAAGCTTCTTTCCAGTTTTGAACGGAAGATATTTCCTTTTTCACCATAGCCCTCTATGGGCTTCCAAATATCCCTTTGCAAATTCCACAAGAACAGTCTTAGCGAAAGGCTTCTTGACGGGAAAGATGTAACTCTGTGAGATGAATTAACAGAACACAGAGCAGTTTCTCAGAAAGCCTCTTTCCAGTTTTGAACGGAAGCTATTTCCTTTTTCACCATAGCCCTATATGGGCTTCCAAATATCCCTTTGCAAATTCCACAAGAACAGTCTTAGCGAAAGGCTTCTTGAAGGGAAAGATGTAACTCCGTGAGATGAATTAACAGAACACAGAGCAGTTTCTCAGAAAGCTTCTTTCCAGTTTTGAACAGAAGATATTTCCTTCTTCACCATAGCCCTCTATGGGCTTCCAAATATCCCTTTTCCAATTCCACAAGAACAGCCTTAGCGAAAGGCTTCTTGAAGGGAAAGATGTAACTCTGTGAGATGAATTAACAGAACACAGAGCAGTTTCTCAGAAAGCTTCTTTCGAGTTTTGAACGGAAGATATTTCCTTTTTCTCCATAGCCCTCTATGGGCTTCCAAATATCCCTTTGCCAATTCTACAAGAACCGCCTTAGCGAAAGGCTTCTTGAATGGAAAGATGTAACTCTGTTAGATGAAATAACAGAACACGGAGCAGTTTCTCAGAAAGCTTCTTTCCAGTTTTGAACGGAAGATTTTTCCTTTTTCACCATAGCCCTCTAAGGGCTTCCAAATATCCCTTTGCAAATTCCACAAGAACAGTCTTAGCGAAAGGCTTCTTGAAGGGAAAGATGTAACTCTGTGAGATGAATTAACAGAACACAGAGCAGTTTCTCAGAAAGCTTCTATCCAGCTTTGAACGGAAGATATTTCCTTCTTCACCATAGCCCTATATGGGCTTCCAAATATCCCTTTGCCAATTCCACAAGAACAGCCTTAGCGAAAGCCTTCTTCAAGGGAAAGATGTAAATCTGTGAGATGAATTAACAGAACACAGAGCAGTTTCTCACAAAGCTTCTTTCCAGTTTTGAACGGAAGATATTTCCTTTTTCACCATAGCTCTCTATGGGCTTCCAAATATCGCTTTGCAAATTCCACAAGAACAGTCTTAGCGAAAGGCTTCTTGAAGGGAAAGATGTAACTCTGTGAGATGAATTAACAGAACACAGAGCAGTTTCTCAGAAAGCTTCTTTCCAGTTTTCAACGGAAGATATTTCCTTTTTCACCATAGCCCTATATGGGCTTCCAAATATCCCTTTGCAAATTCCACAAAACAGTCTTAGCGAAAGGCTTCTTGAAGGGAAAGATGTAACTCTGTGAGATGAGTTAACAGAACACAGAGCAGTTTCTCAGAAAGCTTCTTTCCAGTTCTGAACGGAAGATATTTCCTTCTTCACCATAGCCCTCTAAGGGCTTCCAAATATCCCTTTGCCAATTCCACAAGAACAGCCTTAGCGAAAGGCTTCTTTAAGGGAAAGATGTAACTCTGTGAGATGAATTAACAGAACACAGAGCAGTTTCTCAGAAAGCTTCTTTCCAGTTTTGAACGGAAGATATTTCCTTTTTCACCATAGCCCTCTGTGGGCTTCCAAATATCCCTTTGCCAATTCCACAAGAACAGCCTTAGCGAAAGGCTGCTTGAAGGGAAAGATGTAACTCTGTGAGATGAATTAACATAACACAGAGCAGTTTCTCAGAAAGCTTCTATCCAGCTTTGAACGGAAGATATTTCCTTTTTCACCGTAACTCTATGGGCTTCCAAATATCCTTTGCCAATTCCACATGAACAGCCTTAGCGAAAGGCTTCTTGAAGGGAAAGATGTAACTCTGTGAGATGAATAAACAGAACACAGAGCAGTTTCTCAGAAAGCTTCTTTCCAGTTTTGAAGGGAAGTATTTCCTTCTTCACCATAGCCCTCTATGGGCTTCCAAATATCCCTTTGCCAATTCCACAAGAACAGCCATAGCGAAAGGCTTCTTGAAGGGAAAGATGTAACTCTGTGAGATGAATTAACAGAACACAGAGCAGTTTCTCAGAAAGCTTCTTTCCAGTTTTGAACGGAAGGTATTTCCTTCTTCACCATAGCCCTCTATGGGCTCCCAAATATCCCTTTGCCAATTCCACAAGAACAGCCTTAGCGAAAGGCTTCTTGAAGGGAAAGATGTAACTCTGTGAGATGAATTAACAGAACACAGAGCAGTTTTTCAGAAAGTTTCTTTCCAGTTTTGAACGGAAGATATTTCCTTTTTCACCATAGCAATCTATGGGCTTCCAAATATCCCTTTGCAAATTCCACAAGAACAGCCTTAGCGAAAGGCTTCTTGAAAGTAAAGATGTAACTCTGTTTGATGAATTAACAGAACACAGAGCAGTTTCTCAGAAAGCTTCTTTCCAGTTTTGCACGGAAGATATTTCCTTTTCACCATAGCGCTCTATGGGCTTCCAAATATCCTTTGCCAATTCCACAAGAACAGCCTTAGCGAAGGCTTCTTGAAGAGAAAGATGTAACTCTGTGAGATGAATTAACAGAACACAGAGCAGTTTCTCAGAAAGCTTCTTTCCAGCTTTGAACGGAAGATATTTCCTTTTTCACAGTAGCCCTCTATGGGCTTCCAAATATCCTTTGCAATTCCACAAGAACAGCCTTAGCGAAGGCTTCTTGAAGGAAAGATGTAACTCTGTGAGATGAATTAACAGAACACAGAGCAGTTTCTCAGAAAGCTTCTATCCAGCTTTGAACGGAAGATATTTCCTTTTTCACCATAGCTCTCTATGGGCTTCCAAATATCCCTTTGCCAATTCCACAAGAACAGCCTTAGCGAAAGGCTTCTTGAAGGGAAAGATATAACTCTGTGAGATGAATTAACAGAACACAGAGCAGTTTCTCAGAAAGCTTCTTTCCAGTTTTGAACGGAAGATATTTCCTTCTTCACCATAGCCTTCTATGGGCTTCCAAATATCCCTTTGCCAATTCCACAAGAACAGCCTTAGCGAAAGGCTTTGAAGGGAAAGATGTAACTCTGTGAGATGAATTAACAGAACACAGAGCAGTTTCTCAGAAAGTTTCTTTCCAGTTTTGAACGGAAGATATTTCCTTTTCACCATAGCCTCTATGGGCTTCCAAATATCCCTTTGCCAATTCCACAAGAACAGCCTTAGCGAAAGGCTTCTTGAATGGAAAGATGTAACTCTGTGAGATGAATTAACAGAACACAGAGCAGTTTCTCAGAAAGCTTCTATCCAGCTTTGAACGGAAGATATTTCCTTTTTCACCATAGCTCTCTATGGGCTTCCAAATATCCCTTTGCCAATTCCACAAGAACAGCCTTAGCGAAAGGCTTCTTGAAGGGAAAGATGTAACTCTGTGAGATGAATTAACAGAACACAGAGCAGTTTCTCAAGCTTCTTTCCAGTTTTGAGCGGATGATATTTCCTTTTCACCATAGCCCTATATGGGCTTCCAAATATCCTTTGCCAATTCCACAAGAACAGCCTTAGCGAAAGGCTTCTTGAAGGAAAGATGTAACTCTGTGAGATGAATTAACAGAACACAGAGCAGTTTCTCAAGCTTCTTTCCAGTTTTGAAGGAAGTATTTCCTTCTTCACCATAGCCCTATGGGCTTCCAAATATCCCTTTGCCAATTCCACAAGAACAGCCTTAGCGAAAGGCTTCTTGAAGGGAAAGATGTAACTCTGTGAGATGAATTAACAGTACACAGACCAGTTTCTCAGAAAGCTTCTTTCCAGTTTTGAACGGAAGATATTTCCTTCTTCACCATAGCCCTCAATGGGCTTCCAAATATCCTTGCCAATTCCACAAGAACAGCCTTAGCGAAGGCTTCTTGAAGGGAAAGATGTAACTCTGTGAGATGAATTAACAGAACACAGAGCAGCTTCTCAGAAAGCTTCTTTCCAGTTTTGAACCTAAGATATTTCCTTTTTCACCATAGCCCTCTATGGGCTTCCAAATATCACTTTGCCAATTCCACAAGAACAGCCTTAGCGAAAGGCTTCTAGAAGGGAAAGATGTAACTCTGTGAGATGAATTAACAGAACACAGAGCAGTTTCTCAGAAAGCTTCTTTCGAGTTTTGAACGGAAGATATTTCCTTTTTCACCATAGCCCTCTATGGGCTTCCAAATATCCCTTTGCCAATTCCACAAGAACAGCCTTAGCGAAAGGCTTCTTGAATGGAAAGATGTAACTCTGTTAGATGAAATAACAGAACACGGAGCAGTTTCTCAGAAAGCTTCTTTCCAGTTTTGAACGGAAGATATTTCCTTTTTCACCATAGCCCTCTAAGGGCTTCCAAATATCCCTTTGCAAATTCCACAAGAACAGTCTTAGCGAAAGGCTTCTTGAAGGGAAAGATGTAACTCTGTGAGATGAATTAACAGAACACAGAGCAATTTCTCAGAAAGCTTCTTTCCAGTTTTGAACGGAAGATATTTCCTTTTCACCATAGCCCTATGGGCTTCCAAATATCCTTTGCCAATTCCACAAGAACAGCCTTAGCGAAAGGCTTTTGAAGGGAAAGATGTAACTCTGTGAGATGAATTAACAGAACACAGAGCAGTTTCTCAGAAAGCTTTTTCCAGTTTTGAACGGAAGATATTTCCTTTTTCACCATAGCCCTCTATGGGCTTCCAAATATCCTTTGCCAATTCCACAAGAACAGCCTTAGCGAAAGGCTTCTTGAAGGGAAAGATGTAACTCTGTGAGATGAATTAACAGAACACAGAGCAGTTTCTCAGAAAGCTTCTTTCCAGTTTTGAACGGAAGATATTTCCTTTTTCACCATAGCCCTCTGTGGGCTTCCAAATATCCCTTTGCCAATTCCACAAGAACAGCCTTAGCGAAAGGCTTCTTGAAGGGAAAGATGTAACTCTGTGAGATGAATTAACAGAACACAGAGCAGTTTCTCAGAAAGCTTCTATCCAGCTTTGAACGGAAGATATTTCCTTCTTCACCATAGCCCTATATGGGCTTCCAAATATCCCTTTGCCAATTCCACAAGAACAGCCTTAGCGAAAGCCTTCTTCAAGGGAAAGATGTAAATCTGTGAGATGAATTAACAGAACACAGAGCAGTTTCTCACAAAGCTTCTTTCCAGTTTTGAACGGAAGATATTTCCTTTTTCACCATAGCTCTCTATGGGCTTCCAAATATCGCTTTGCAAATTCCACAAGAACAGCCTTAGCGAAAGGCTTCTTGAAGGGAAAGATGTAACTCTGTGAGATGAATTAACAGAACACAGAGCAGTTTCTCAGAAAGCTTCTTTCCAGTTTTGAACGGAAGATATTTCCTTTTTCACCATAGCCCTCTATGGGCTTCCAAATATCCCTTTGCCAATTCCACAAGAACAGCCTTAGCGAAAGGCTTCTTGAAGGAAAGATGTAACTCTGTGAGATGAATTAACAGAACACAGAGCAGTTTCTCAGAAAGCTTCTTTCCAGTTTTGAACGGAAGATTTTTCCTTTTTCACCATAGCCCTCTATGGGCTTCCAAATATCCTTTGCAAATTCCACAAGAACAGTCTTAGCGAAAGGCTTCTTGAAGGAAAGATGTAACTCTGTGAGATGAATTAACAGAACACAGAGCAGTTTCTCAGAAAGCTTCTATCCAGTTTTGAACGGAAGATATTTCCTTCTTCACCATAGCCCTATATGGGCTTCCAAATATCCTTTGCCAATTCCACAAGAACAGCCTTAGCGAAAGGCTTCTTGAAGGGAAAGATGTAAATCTGTGAGATGAATTAACAGAACACAGAGCAGTTTCAGAAAGCTTCTTTCCAGTTTTGAACGGAAGATATTTCCTTTTCACCATAGCTCTCTATGGGCTTCCAAATATCGCTTTGCAAATTCCACAAGAACAGTCTTAGCGAAGGCTTCTTGAAGGAAAGATGTAACTCTGTGAGATGAATTAACAGAACACAGAGCAGTTTCTCAGAAAGCTTCTTTCCAGTTTTGAACGGAAGATATTTCCTTTTCACCATAGCCCTATATGGGCTTCCAAATATCCTTTGCAAATTCCACAAAACAGTCTTAGCGAAAGGCTTCTTGAAGGAAAGATGTAACTCTGTGAGATGAATTAACAGAACACAGAGCAGTTTCTCAGAAAGCTTCTTTCCAGTTCTGAACGGAAGATATTTCCTTTTTCACCATAGCCCTCTAAGGGCTTCCAAATATCCCTTTGCCAATTCCACAAGAACAGCCTTAGCGAAAGGCTTCTTTAAGGGAAAGATGTAACTCTGTGAGATGAATTAACAGAACACAGAGCAGTTTCTCAGAAAGCTTCTTTCCAGTTTTGAACGGAAGATATTTCCTTTTTCACCATAGCCCTCTGTGGGCTTCCAAATATCCCTTTGCCAATTCCACAAGAACAGCCTTAGCGAAAGGCTGCTTGAAGGGAAAGATGTAACTCTGTGAGATGAATTAACATAACACAGAGCAGTTTCTCAGAAAGCTTCTATGCAGCTTTGAACGGAAGATATTTCCTTTTTCACCATAACTCTCTATGGGCTTCCAAATATCCCTTTGCCAATTCCACAAGAATAGCCTTAGCGAAAGGCTTCTTGAAGGGAAAGATGAAACTCTGTGAGATGAATTAACAGAACACAGAGCAGTTTCTCAGAAAGCTTCTTTCCAGTTTTGAACGGAAGATATTTCCTTTTTCTCCATAGCCCTCTAAGGGCTTTCAAATATCCCTTTGCCAATTCCACATGAACAGCCTTAGCGAAAGGCTTCTTGAAGGGAAAGATGTAACTCTGTGAGATGAATAAACAGAACACAGAGCAGTTTCTCAGAAAGCTTCTTTCCAGTTTTGAAGGGAAGTATTTCCTTCTTCACCATAGCCCTCTATGGGCTTCCAAATATCCCTTTGCCAATTCCACAAGAACAGCCATAGCGAAAGGCTTCTTGAAGGGAAAGATGTAACTCTGTGAGATGAATTAACAGAACACAGAGCAGTTTCTCAGAAAGCTTCTTTCCAGTTTTGAACGGAAGGTATTTCCTTCTTCACCATAGCCCTCTATGGGCTCCCAAATATCCCTTTGCCAATTCCACAAGAACAGCCTTAGCGAAAGGCTTCTTGAAGGGAAAGATGTAACTCTGTGAGATGAATTAACAGAACACAGAGCAGTTTTTCAGAAAGTTTCTTTCCAGTTTTGAACGGAAGATATTTCCTTTTTCACCATAGCAATCTATGGGCTTCCAAATATCCCTTTGCAAATTCCACAAGAACAGCCTTAGCGAAAGGCTTCTTGAAAGTAAAGATGTAACTCTGTTTGATGAATTAACAGAACACAGAGCAGTTTCTCAGAAAGCTTCTTTCCAGTTTTGCACGGAAGATATTTCCTTTTTCACCATAGCGCTCTATGGGCTTCCAAATATCCCTTTGCCAATTCCACAAGAACAGCCTTAGCGAAAGGCTTCTTGAAGAGAAAGATGTAACTCTGTGAGATGAATTAACAGAACACAGAGCAGTTTCTCGGAAAGCTTCTTTCCAGCTTTGAACGGAAGATATTTCCTTTTTCACAGTAGCCCTCTATGGGCTTCCAAATATCCCTTTGCAAATTCCACAAGAACAGCCTTAGCGAAAGGCTTCTTGAAGGGAAAGATGTAACTCTGTGAGATGAATTAACAGAACACAGAGCAGTTTCTCAGAAAGCTTCTATGCAGCTTTGAACGGAAGATATTTCCTTTTTCACCATAGCTCTCTATGGGCTTCCAAATATCCCTTTGCCAATTCCACAAGAACAGCCTTAGCGAAAGGCTTCTTGAAGGGAAAGATATAACTCTGTGAGATGAATTAACAGAACACAGAGCAGTTTCTCAGAAAGCTTCTTTCCAGTTTTGAAGGAAGATATTTCCTTCTTCACCATAGCCCTCTATGGGCTTCCAAATATCCTTTGCCAATTCCACAAGAACAGCCTTAGTGAAAGGCTTCTTGAAGGAAAGATGTAACTCTGTGAGATGAATTAACAGAACACAGAGCAGTTTCTCAGAAAGCTTCTTTCCAGTTTTGAACGGAAGATATTTCCTTTTTCACCATAGCAATCTATGGGCTTCCAAATATCCCTTTGCAAATTCCACAAGAACAGCCTTAGCGAAAGGCTTCTTGAAAGGAAAGATGTAACTCTGTGAGATGAATTAACAGAACACAGAGCAGTTTCTCAGAAAGCTTCTTTCCAGTTTTGAACGGAAGATATTCCTTTTTCACCATAGCCCTCTATTGGCTTCCAAATATCCCTTTGCCAATTCCACAAGAAGAGAATTAGCGAAAGGCTTCTTGAAGGGAAAGATGTAACTCTGTGAGATGAATTAACAGAACACAGAGCAGTTTCTCAGAAAGCTTCTTTCCAGTTTTGCACGGAAGATATTTCCTTTTTCACCATAGCCCTCTATGGGCTTCCAAATATCCCTTTGCCAATTCCACAAGAGCAGCCTTAGCGAAAGGCCTCTTGAAGGGAAAGATGTAACTCTGTGAGATGAATTAACAGTACACAGACCAGTTTCTCAGAAAGCTTCTTTCCAGTTTTGAACGGAAGATATTTCCTTCTTCACCATAGCCCTCAATGGGATTCCAAATACCACTTTGCCAATTCCACAAGAACAGCCTTAGCGAAAGGCTTTGAAGGGAAAGATGTAACTCTGTGAGATGAATTAACAGAACACAGAGCAGTTTCTGAGAAAGCTTCTTTCCAGTTTTGAACCTAAGATATTTCCTTTTCACCATAGCCCTCAATGGGATTCCAAATACCACTTTGCCAATTCCACAAGAACAGCCTTAGCGAAAGGCTTCTAGAAGGGAAAGATGTAACTCTGTGAAATGAATTAACAGAACACAGAGCAGTTTCTCAGAAAGCTTCTTTCGAGTTTTGAACGGAAGATATTTCCTTTTTCACCATAGCCCTCTATGGGCTTCCAAATATCCTTTGCTAATTCCACAAGAACAGCCTTAGCGAAAGGCTTCTTGAAGGGAAAGATGTAACTCTGTGAGATGAATTAACAGAACACAGAGCAGTTTCTCAGAAAGCTTCTTTCCAGTTTTGAACGGAAGATATTTCCTTTTTCACCATAGCAATCTATGGGCTTCCAAATATCCTTTGCTAATTCCACAAGAACAGCCTTAGCGAAAGGCTTCTGAAGGAAAGATGTAACTCTGTGAGATGAATTAACAGAACACAGAGCAGTTTCTCAGAAAGCTTCTATGCAGCTTTGAACGGAAGATATTTCCTTCTTCACCATAGCCCTCTATGGGCTTCCAAATATCCTTTGCCAATTCCACAAGAACAGCCTTAGCGAAAGGCTTCTTGAAGGAAAGATGTAACTCTGTGAGATGAATTAACAGAACACAGAGCAGTTTCTCAGAAAGCTTCTTTCCAGTTTTGAACGGAAGATATTTCCTTTTCACCATAGCAATCTATGGGCTTCCAAATATCCTTTGCAATTCCACAAGAACAGCCTTAGCGAAAGGCTTCTTGAAAGGAAAGATGTAACTCTGTGAGATGAATTAACAGAACACAGAGCAGTTTCTCAGAAACCTTCTTTCCAGTTTTGAACGGAAGATATTCCTTTTTCACCATAGCCCTCTATTGGCTTCCAAATATCCCTTTGCCAATTCCACAAGAAGAGCCTTAGCGAAAGGCTTCTTGAAGGGAAAGATGTAACTCTGTGAGATGAATTAACAGAACACAGAGCAGTTTCTCAGAAAGCTTCTTTCCAGTTTTGCACGGAAGATATTTCCTTTTTCACCATAGCCCTCTATGGGCTTCCAAATATCCCTTTGCCAATTCCACAAGAACAGCCTTAGCGAAAGGCCTCTTGAAGGGAAAGATGTAACTCTGTGAGATGAATTAACAGTACACAGACCAGTTTCTCAGAAAGCTTCTTTCCAGTTTTGAACGGAAGATATTTCCTTCTTCACCATAGCCCTCAAAGGGCTTCCAAATACCACTTTGCCAATTCCACAAGAACAGCCTTAGCGAAAGGCTTCTAGAAGGGAAAGATGTAACTCTGTGAAATGAATTAACAGAACACAGAGCAGTTTCTCAGAAAGCTTCTTTCGAGTTTTGAACGGAAGATATTTCCTTTTTCACCATAGCCCTCTATGGGCTTCCAAATATCCCTTTGCCAATTCCACAAGAACAGCCTAAGCGAAAGGCTTCTTGAATGGAAAGATGTAACTCTGTGAGATGAAATAACAGAACACGGAGCAGTTTGCCAGAAAGCTTCTTTCCAGTTTTGAAGGGAAGATATTTCCTTTTTCACCATAGCCCTCTATGGGCTTCCAAATATCCCTTTGCCAATTCCACAAGAACAGCCTTAGCGAAAGGCTTCTTGAAGGGAAAGATGTAACTCTGTGAGATGAATTAACAGAACACAGAGCAGTTTCTCAGAAAGCTTCTTTCCAGTTTTGAAAGGAAGATATTTCCTTTTTCACCGTAGCCCTTTATGGGCTTCCAAATATCCCTTTGCCAATTCCACAAAAACAGCCTTAGCGAAAGGCTTCTTGAAGGGAAAGATGTAACTCTGTGAGATGAATTAACAGAACACAGAGCAGTTTCTCAGAAAGCTTCTTTCCAGTTTTTAACGGAAGATATTTCCGTGTTCACCATAGCCCTCTATGGGCTTCCAAATATCACTTTGCCAATTCCACAAGAACAGCCTTAGCGAAAGGATTCTTGAAGGGAAAGATGTAACTCTGTGAGATGAATTAACAGAACACGGAGCAGTTTCTCAGAAAGCTTCTTTCCAGTTTTCAACGGAAGATATTTCCTTTTTCACCATAGCCCTCTATGGGCTTCCAAATATCCCAGTGCCAATTCCACAAGAACAGCCTAAGCGAAAGGTTTCTTGAAGGGAAAGATGTAACACTGTGAGATGAATTAACAAAACACAGAGCAGTTTCTCAGAAACCTTCTTTCCAGTTTTGAAGTGAAGTATTTCCTTCTTCACCATATACCTCTATGGGCTCCAAATATCCCTTTGCCAATTCCACAAGAACAGCCTTAGCGAAAGGCTTCTTGAAGGGAAAGATGTAACTCTGTGAGATGAATTAACAGAACACAGAGCAGTTTCTCAAAAAGCTTCTTTCCAGTTTTGAACGGAAGATATTTCCTTCTTCACCATAGCCCTCTATGGGCTTCCAAATATCCCCTTGCCAATTCCACAAGAACAGCCTTAGCGAAAGGCCTCTTGAAGGGAAAGATGTAACTCTGTGAGATGAATTAACAGAACACAGAGCAGTTTCTCAGAAAGCTTCTTTCCAGTTTTGAACGGAAGTTATTTCCTTTTTCACCATAGCAATCTATGGGCTTCCAAATATCCCTTTGTAAATTCCACAAGAACAGCCTTAGCGAAAGGCTTCTTGAAAGGAAAGATGTAACTCTGTGAGATGAATTAACAGAACACAGAGCAGTTTCTCAGAAAGCTTCTTTCCAGTTTTGAACGGAAGATATTTCCTTCTTCACTATAGCCCTCTATGGGCTCCCAAATATCTCCTTTGCCAATTCCACAAGAACAGCCTTAGCGAAAGGCTTCTTGAAGGGAAAGATGTAACTCTGTGAGATGAATTAACAGAACACAGAGCAGTTTTTCAGAAAGCTTCTTTCCAGTTTTGAACGGAAGATATTTCCTTTTTCACCATAGCAATCTATGGGCTTCAAATATCCCTTTGTAATTCCACAAGAACAGCCTTAGCGAAAGGCTTCTTGAAAGTAAAGATGTAACTCTGTGAGATGAATTAACAGAACACAGAGCAGTTTCTCAGAAAGCTTCTTTCCAGTTTTGCACGGAAGATATTTCCTTTTTCACCATAGCGCTCTATGGGCTTCCAAATAATCCTGTGCCAATTCCACAAGAACAGCCTTAGCGAAAGGCTTCTTGAAGAGAAAGATGTAACTCTGTGAGATGAATTAACAGAACACAGAGCAGTTTCTCGGAAAGCTTCTTTCCAGCTTTGAACGGAAGATATTTCCTTTTTCACAGTAGCCCTCTATGGGCTT
>JAKFHT010002617.1:0-14658 GCA_023783455.1 Erythrocebus patas | reverse complement strand
CCCTCTATGGGCTTCCAAATATCACTTTGCCAATTCCACAAGAACAGCCTTAGCGAAAGGCTTCTTGAAGGAAAGCTGTAACTCTGTGAGATGAATTAACAGAACACAGAGCAGTTTCTCAGAAAGCTTCTTTCCAGTTTTGAACGGAAGATATTTCCTTTTTCACCATAGCCCTATGGGCTTCCAAATATCACTTTGCCAATTCCACAAGAACAGCCTTAGCGAAAGGCTTCTTGAAGGAAAGCTGTAACTCTGTGAGATGAATTAACAGAACACAGAGCAGTTTCTCAGAAAGCTTCTTTCCAGTTTTGAACGGAAGATATTTCCTTTTTCACCATAGCCCTCTATGGGCTTCCAAATATCACTTTGCCAATTCCACAAGAACAGCCTTAGCGAAAGGCTTCTTGAAGGAAAGCTGTAACTCTGTGAGATGAATTAACAGAACACAGAGCAGTTTCTCAGAAAGCTTCTTTCCAGTTTTGAACGGAAGATATTTCCTTTTTCACCATAGCCCTCTATGGGCTTCCAAATATCACTTTGCCAATTCCACAAGAACAGCCTTAGCGAAAGGCTTCTTGAAGGAAAGATGTAACTCTGTGAGATGAATTAACAGAACACAGAGCAGTTTCTCAGAAAGCTTCTTTCCAGTTTTGAACGGAAGATGTAACTCTGTGAGATGAATTAACAGAACACAGAGCAGTTTCTCAGAAAGTTTCTTTCCAGTTTTGAACGGAAGATATTTTTTTCACCATAGCCTCTATGGGCTTCAAATATCACTTTGCAAATTCACAAGAACAGTCTTAGCGAAAGCTTCTTTCAGTTTTTAACGGAAGATATTTCCTTTTTCACCATAGCCTCTATGGGCTTCCAAATATCACTTTGCAAATTCCACAAGAACAGTCTTAGCGAAAGGTTTCTTGAGGGAAATCTGTAACTCTGTGAGATGAATTAACAGAACACAAAGCAGTTTCTCAGAAGCTTCTTTCCAGTTTTTAACGGAAGATATTTCCTTTTTCACCATAGCCCTCTATGGGCTTCCAAATATCACTTTGCAAATTCCACAAGAACAGTCTTAGTGAAAGGCTTCTTGAGGGAAAGCTGTAACTCTGTGAGATGAATTAAGAGAACACAAAGCAGTTTCTCAGAAAGCTTCTTTCAGTTTTAACTTAGGATATTTCCTTTTTCACCATAGCCCTCTATGGGCTTCCAAATATCACTTTGCAAATTCCACAAGAACAGTCTTAGTGAAAGTCTTCTTGAGGGGAAAGCTGTAACTCTGTGAGATGAATTAACAGAACACAAAGCAGTTTCTCAGAAAGCTTCTTTCCAGTTTTTAACTGAAGATATTTCCTTTTTCACCATAGCCCTCTATGGGCTTCCAAATATCACTTTGCAAATTCCACAAGAACAGCCTTAGCGAAAGGCTTCTTGAGGGGAAAGCTGTAACTCTGTGAGATGAATTAACAGAACACAAAGCAGTTTCTCAGAAAGCTTCTTTTCAGTTTTAATCTTAGGATATTTCCTTTTTCACCATAGCCCTCTATGGGCTTCCAAATATCACTTTGCAAATTCCACAAGAACAGTCTTAGCGAAAGGCTTCTTGAGGGAAAGCTGTAACTCTGTGAGATGAATTAACAGAACACAAAGCAGTTTCTCAGAAAGCTTCTTTCAGTTTTAACTGAAGATATTTCCTTTTTCACCATAGCCCTCTATGGGCTTCCAAATATCACTTTGCAAATTCCACAAGAACAGCCTTAGCGAAAGGCTTCTTGAAGGAAAGCTGTAACTCTGTGAGGTGAATTAACAGAACACAAAGCAGTTTCTCAGAAAGCTTCTTTCAGTTTTAACTGAAGATATTTCCTTTTTCACCATAGCACTCTATGGGCTTCCAAATATCACTTTGCAAATTCCACAAGAACAGTCTTAGCGAAAGGCTTCTTGAAGGAAAGCTGTAACTCTGTGAGATGAATTAACAGAACACAAAGCAGTTTCTCAGAAAGCTTCTTTACAGTTTTTAACGGAAGATATTTCTTTTTCACCATAGCCCTCTATGGGCTTCCAAATATCACTTTGCAAATTCCACAAGAACAGCCTTAGCGAAAGGCTTCTTGAGGGAAAGCTGTAACTCTGTGAGATGAATTAACAGAACACAAAGCAGTTTCTCAGAAAGCTTCTTTCCAGTTTTTAACTGAAGATATTTCCTTTTTCACCATAGCCCTCTATGGGCTTCCAAATATCACTTTGCAAATTCCACAAGAACAGTCTTAGCGAAAGGCTTCTTGAAGGAAAGCTGTAACTCTGTGAGATGAATTAACAGAACACAAAGCAGTTTCTCAGAAGCTTCTTTCCAGTTTTTAACGAAGATATTTCCTTTTTCACCATAGCCCTCTATGGGCTTCCAAATATCACTTTGCAAATTCCACAAGAACAGTCTTAGCGAAAGGCTTCTTGAGGAAAGCTGTAACTCTGTGAGATGAATTAACAGAACACAAAGCAGTTTCTCAGAAAGCTTCTTTCCAGTTTTTAACGGAAGATATTTCCTTTTCACCATAGCCCTCTATGGGCTTCCAAATATCACTTTGCAAATTCCACAAGAACAGTCTTAGCGAAGGCTTCTTGAGGGAAAGCTGTAACTCTGTGAGATGAATTAACAGAACACAAAGCAGTTTCTCAAGCTTCTTTCCAGTTTTTAACTGAAGATATTTCCTTTTCACCATAGCACTCTATGGGCTTCCAAATATCACTTTGCAAATTCCACAAGAACAGCCTTAGCGAAAGGCTTCTTGAGGGAAAGCTGTAACTCTGTGAGATGAATTAACAGAACACAAAGCAGTTTCTCAGAAAGCTTCTTTCAGTTTTAACTGAAGATATTTCCTTTTCACCATAGCCTCTATGGGCTTCCAAATATCACTTTGCAAATTCCACAAGAACAGCCTTAGCGAAAGGCTTCTTGAAGGAAAGCTGTAACTCTGTGAGATGAATTAACAGAACACAAAGCAGTTTCTCAGAAAGCTTCTTTCCAGTTTTTAACGGAAGATATTTCCTTTTCACCATAGCCCTCTATGGGCTTCCAAATATCACTTTGCCAATTCCACAAGAACAGTCTTAGCGAAAGGCTTCTTGAGGGAAAGCTGTAACTCTGTGAGATGAATTAAGAGAACACAAAGCAGTTTCTCAGAAGCTTCTTTCCAGTTTTTAACGGAAGATATTTCCTTTTTCACCATAGCCCTCTATGGGCTTCAAATATCACTTTCAAATTCCACAAGAACAGCCTTAGCGAAAGGCTTCTTGAAGGAAAGCTGTAACTCTGTGAGATGAATTAACAGAACACAAAGCAGTTTCTCAGAAAGCTTCTTTCCAGTTTTTAACGGAAGATATTTCCTTTTCACCATAGCCCTCTATGGGCTTCCAAATATCACTTTGCCAATTCCACAAGAACAGTCTTAGCGAAAGGCTTCTTGAGGGAAAGCTGTAACTCTGTGAGATGAATTAAGAGAACACAAAGCAGTTTCTCAGAAGCTTCTTTCCAGTTTTTAACGGAAGATATTTCCTTTTTCACCATAGCCCTCTATGGGCTTCAAATATCACTTTCAAATTCCACAAGAACAGCCTTAGCGAAAGGCTTCTTGAAGGAAAGCTGTAACTCTGTGAGATGAATTAACAGAACACAAAGCAGTTTCTCAGAAAGCTTCTTTCCAGTTTTTAACGGAAGATATTTCTTTTCACCATAGCCCTCTAGGGCTTCCAAATATCACTTTGCAAATTCCACAAGAACAGCCTTAGTGAAAGGCTTCTTGAGGGAAAGCTGTAACTCTGTGAGATGAATTAACAGAACACAAAGCAGTTTCTCAGAAAGCTTCTTTCAGTTTTAACTGAAGATATTTCCTTTTCACCATAGCCCTCTATGGGCTTCCAAATATCACTTTGCAAATTCCACAAGAACAGTCTTAGCGAAAGGCTTCTTGAGAAAGCTGTAACTCTGTGAGATGAATTAAGAGAACACAAAGCAGTTTCTCAGAAAGCTTCTTTCCAGTTTTTAACGGAAGATATTTCCTTTTCACCATAGCCCTCTATGGGCTTCCAAATATCACTTTCCAAATTCCACAAGAACAGTCTTAGCAAAAGGCTTCTTGAGGAAAGCTGTAACTCTGTGAGATGAATTAACAGAACACAAAGCAGTTTCTCAGAAAGCTTCTTTCCAGTTTTTAACGGAAGATATTTCCTTTTCACCATAGCCCTCTATGGGCTTCCAAATATCACTTTGCAAATTCCACAAGAACAGTCTTAGCAAAAGGCTTCTTGAGGAAAGCTGTAACTCTGTGAGATGAATTAACAGAACACAAAGCAGTTTCTCAGAAAGCTTCTTTCCAGTTTTTAACTGAAGATATTTCCTTTTCACCATAGCCCTCTATGGGCTTCCAAATATCACTTTGCAAATTCCACAAGAACAGTCTTAGCGAAAGGCTTCTTGAGGGAAAGCTGTAACTCTGTGAGATGAATTAACAGAACACAAAGCAGTTTCTCAGAAAGCTTCTTTCCAGTTTTTAACGGAAGATATTTCCTTTTCACCATAGCCCTCTATGGGCTTCCAAATATCACTTTCCAAATTCCACAAGAACAGTCTTAGCAAAAGGCTTCTTGAGGAAAGCTGTAACTCTGTGAGATGAATTAACAGAACACAAGCAGTTTCTCAAGCTTCTTTCCAGTTTTTAACGGAAGATATTTCCTTTTCACCATAGCCCTATGGGCTTCCAAATATCACTTTGCAAATTCCACAAGAACAGTCTTAGCGAAAGGCTTCTTGAGGGAAATCTGTAACTCTGTGAGATGAATTAACAGAACACAAAGCAGTTTCTCAGAAGCTTCTTTCCAGTTTTTAACGGAAGATATTTCCTTTTCACCATAGCCCTCTATGGGCTTCCAAATATCACTTTGCAAATTCCACAAGAACAGTCTTAGCGAAAGGCTTCTTGAGGGAAAGCTGTAACTCTGTGAGATGAATTAACAGAACACAAAGCAGTTTCTCAGAAAGCTTCTTTCCAGTTTTTAACTGAAGATATTTCCTTTTCACCATAGCCTCTATGGGCTTCCAAATATCACTTGCAAATTCCACAAGAACAGTCTTAGCGAAGGCTTCTTGAGAAAGCTGTAACTCTGTGAGATGAATTAACAGAACACAAAGCAGTTTCTCAGAAAGCTTCTTTCAGTTTTTAACTGAAGATATTTCCTTTTCACCATAGCCCTCTGGGCTTCCAAATATCACTTTGCAAATTCACAAGAACAGTCTTAGCGAAAGGCTTCTTGAGGAAAGCTGTAACTCTGTGAGATGAATTAACAGAACACAAAGCAGTTTCTCAGAAAGCTTCTTTCCAGTTTTTAACTGAAGATATTTCCTTTTCACCATAGCCTCTATGGGCTTCCAAATATCACTTTGCAAATTCCACAAGAACAGCCTTAGCGAAAGGCTTCTTGAAGGAAAGCTGTAACTCTGTGAGATGAATTAACAGAACACAAAGCAGTTTCTCAGAAAGCTTCTTTCCAGTTTTTAACGGAAGATATTTCCTTTTCACCATAGCCCTCTATGGGCTTCCAAATATCACTTTGCAAATTCCACAAGAACAGCCTTAGCGAAAGGCTTCTTGAAGGAAGCTGTAACTCTGTGAGATGAATTAACAGAACACAAAGCAGTTTCTCAGAAAGCTTCTTTCCAGTTTTTAACTGAAGATATTTCCTTTTCACCATAGCCCTCTATGGGCTTCCAAATATCACTTTGCAAATTCCACAAGAACAGCCTTAGCGAAGGCTTCTTGAGGAAAGCTGTAACTCTGTGAGATGAATTAACAGAACACAAAGCAGTTTCTCAGAAGCTTCTTTCCAGTTTTTAACTGAAGATATTTCCTTTTCACCATAGCCCTCTATGGGCTTCCAAATATCACTTTGCAAATTCCACAAGAACAGCCTTAGCGAAAGGCTTCTTGAGGAAAGCTGTAACTCTGTGAGATGAATTAACAGAACACAAAGCAGTTTCTCAGAAGCTTCTTTCCAGTTTTTAACGGAAGATATTTCCTTTTCACCATAGCCCTCTATGGGCTTCCAAATATCACTTTGCAAATTCCACAAGAACAGCCTTAGCGAAAGGCTTCTTGAAGGAAAGCTGTAACTCTGTGAGATGAATTAACAGAACACAAAGCAGTTTCTCAAGCTTCTTTCCAGTTTTTAACGGAAGATATTTCCTTTTCACCATAGCCCTCTATGGGCTTCCAAATATCACTTTGCAAATTCCACAAGAACAGTCTTAGCGAAAGGCTTCTTGAAGGAAAGCTGTAACTCTGTGAGATGAATTAACAGAACACAAAGCAGTTTCTCAGAAGCTTCTTTCAGTTTTAACGGAAGATATTTCCTTTTCACCATAGCCCTCTATGGGCTTCCAAATATCACTTTGCAAATTCCACAAGAACAGTCTTAGCGAAAGGCTTCTTGAAGGAAAGCTGTAACTCTGTGAGATGAATTAACAGAACACAAAGCAGTTTCTCAGAAGCTTCTTTCAGTTTTTAACTTAGGATATTTCCTTTTCACCATAGCCTCTATGGGCTTCCAAATATCACTTTGCAAATTCCACAAGAACAGTCTTAGCGAAAGGCTTCTTGAGGAAAGCTGTAACTCTGTGAGATGAATTAACAGAACACAAAGCAGTTTCTCAGAAAGCTTCTTTCCAGTTTTTAACGGAAGATATTTTTTTCACCATAGCCCTCTAAGGGCTTCCAAATATCACTTTGCAAATTCACAAGAACAGTCTTAGCGAAAGGCTTCTTGAGGGAAATCTGTAACTCTGTGAGATGAATTAACAGAACACAAAGCAGTTTCTCAGAAAGCTTCTTTCAGTTTTAACGGAAGATATTTCCTTTTCACCATAGCCCTCTATGGGCTTCCAAATATCACTTTGCAAATTCCACAAGAACAGTCTTAGCGAAAGGCTTCTTGAGGGGAAATCTGTAACTCTGTGAGATGAATTAACAGAACACAAAGCAGTTTCTCAGACAGCTTCTTTCCAGTTTTTAACTGAAGATATTCCTTTTTCACCATAGCCCTCTATGGGCTTCCAAATATCACTTTGCAAATTCCACAAGAACAGTCTTAGCGAAAGGCTTCTTGAGGGAAAGCTGTAACTCTGTGAGATGAATTAACAGAACACAAAGCAGTTTCTCAGAAAGCTTCTTTCCAGTTTTTAACGGAAGATATTTCCTTTTTCACCATAGCCCTCTAAGGGCTTCCAAATATCACTTTGCAAATTCCACAAGAACAGCCTTAGCGAAAGGCTTCTTGAAGGGAAAGCTGTAACTCTGTGAGATGAATTAACAGAACACAAAGCAGTTTCTCAGAAAGCTTCTTTCCAGTTTTTAACGGAAGATATTTCCTTTTTCACCATAGCCCTCTAAGGGCTTCCAAATATCACTTTGCAAATTCCACAAGAACAGTCTTAGCAAAGGCTTCTTGAGGGAAAGCTGTAACTCTGTGAGATGAATTAACAGAACACAAAGCAGTTTCTCAGACAGCTTCTTTCCAGTTTTTAACTGAAGATATTTCCTTTTCACCATAGCCCTCTATGGGCTTCCAAATATCACTTTGCAAATTCACAAGAACAGCCTTAGCGAAAGGCTTCTTGAGGGAAAGCTGTAACTCTGTGAGATGAATTAACAGAACACAAAGCAGTTTCTCAGAAAGCTTCTTTCCAGTTTTTAACGGAAGATATTTCCTTTTTCACCATAGCCCTCTATGGGCTTCCAAATATCACTTTCCAAATTCCACAAGAACAGCCTTAGCGAAAGGCTTCTTGAAGGAAAGCTGTAACTCTGTGAGATGAATTAACAGAACACAAAGCAGTTTCTCAGAAAGCTTCTTTCCAGTTTTTAACGGAAGATATTTCCTTTTCACCATAGCCCTCTATGGGCTTCAAATATCACTTTGCAAATTCCACAAGAACAGTCTTAGGAAAGGCTTCTTGAGGGAATGCTGTAACTCTGTGAGATGAATTAACAGAACACAAAGCAGTTTCTCAGAAAGCTTCTTTCCAGTTTTTAACTGAAGATATTTCCTTTTTCACCATAGCCCTCTATGGGCTTCCAAATATCACTTTGCCAATTCCACAAGAACAGTCTTAGGAAAGGCTTCTTGAAGGAAAGCTGTAACTCTGTGAGATGAATTAACAGAACACAAAGCAGTTTCTCAGAAAGCTTCTTTCAGTTTTTAACTTAGGATATTTCCTTTTTCACCGTAGACCTCTATGGGCTTCGAAATATCACTTTGCCAATTCCAGAAGAACAGTCTTAGCGAAAGGCTTCTTGAGGGGAATGCTGTAACTCTGTGAGATGAATTAACAGAACACAAAGCAGTTTCTCAGAAAGCTTCTTTCCAGTTTTTAACTGAAGATATTTCCATTTTCACCATAGCCCTCTATGGGCTTCCAAATATCACTTTGCCAATTCCACAAGAACAGACTTAGCGAAAGGCTTCTTGAAGGGAAAGCTGTAACTCTGTGACATGAATTAACAGAACACAAAGCAGTTTCTCAGAATGCTTCTTTCCAGTTTTTAACTTAGGATATTTCCTTTTTCACCATAGCCCTCTATGGGCTTCCAAATATCACTTTGCAAATTCCACAAGAACAGTCTTAGCGAAAGGCTTCTTGAGGGGAAAGCTGTAACTCTGTGAGATGAATTAAGAGAACACAAAGCAGTTTCTCAGAAAGCTTCTTTCCAGTTTTTAACGGAAGATATTTCCTTTTTCACCATAGCCCTCTATGGGCTTCCAAATATCACTTTGCAAATTCCACAAGAACAGTCTTAGCGAAAGGCTTCTTGAGGGGAAAGCTGTAACTCTGTGAGATGAATTAACAGAACACAAAGCAGTTTCTCAGAAAGTTTCCTTCCAGTTTTTAACGGAAGATATTTCCTTTTCACCATAGCCCTCTATGGGCTTCCAAATATCCCTTTGCCAATTTCACAAGAACAGTCTTAGCGAAAGGCTTCTTGAGGGGAAATCTGTAACTCTGCGATATGAATTACCAGAACACAAAGTAGTTTCTCAGAAAGTTTCTTTCCCGTTTTTAACGGAAGATATTTCCTTTTTCGCCAAAGCCCTCTATGGGCTTCCAAATATCACTTTGCAGATTCCACAAGAACAGTCTTAGCGAAAGGCTTCTTGAGGGGAAAGCTGTAACTCTGTGAGATGAATTAACAGAACACAAAGCAGTTTCTCAGAAAGCTTCTTTCCAGTTTTTAACTGAAGATATTCCTTTTTCACCATAGCCCTCTATGGGCTTCCAAATATCACTTTGCCAATTCCACAAGAACAGTCTTAGCGAAAGGCTTCTTGAGGGGAAAGCTGTAACTCTGTGAGATGAATTAACAGAACACAAAGCAGTTTCTCAGACAGCTTCTTTCCATTTTTTAACAGAAGATATTTCCTTTTTCACCATAGCCCTCTAAGGACTTCCAAATATCACTTTGCAAATTCCACAAGAACAGTCTTAGCAAAGGCTTCTTGAGGGAAAGCTGTAACTCTGTGAGATGAATTAACAGAACACAAAGTAGTTTCTCAGAAAGCTTCTTTCCAGTTTTTAACGGAAGATATTTCCTTTTTCACCATAGCCCTCTAAGGGCTTCCAAATATCACTTTGCAAATTCCACAAGAACAGTCTTAGCGAAAGGCTTCTTGAGGGGAAATCTGTAACTCTGTGAGATGAATTAACAGAACACAATGTAGTTTCAAAGAAAGCTTCTTTCCAGTTTTTAACGGAAGATATTTCCTTTTTCACCATAGCCCTCTATGGGCTTACAAATATCACTTTGCAGATTCCACAAGAGCAGTCTTAACGAAAGGCTTCTTGAGGGGAAAGCTGTAACTCTGTGAGATGAATTAACAGAACACAAAGCACTTTCTCAGAAAGCTTCTTTCCAGTTTTTAACTGAAGATATTCCTTTTTCACCATAGCCCTCTATGGGCTTCCAAATATCACTTTGCCAATTACACAAGAACAGTCTTAGCGAAAGGCTTCTTGAGGGCAAAGCTGTAACTCTGTGAGATGAATTAACAGAACACAAAGCAGTTTCTCAGAAAGCTTCTTTCCAGTTTTTAACTGAAGATATTTCCTTTTTCACCATTGAACTCTATGGGCTACCAAACCTCACTCTTGAAATTCCACAAGAACAGTCTCTGCGAAAGGATTCTTGAGGGACAAGCTGTAACTCTGTGAGATGAATTAACAGAACACAAAGCAGTTTCTCAGAAAGCTTCTTTCCAGTTTATAACTGAAGATATTTCCTTTTTCACCCTAGCCCTCGATGGGCTTCCAAATATCACTTTTCAAATTCCACAAGAACAGTCTTAGCGAAAGGCTTCTTGAGGGGAAATCTGTAAGTCTGTGAGATGAATTAAGAGAACACAAAGTAGTTTCTCAGAAAGCTTCTTTCCAGTTTTTAACGGAAGATATTTTTTTTCACCATAGCCCTCTATGGGCTTCCAAATATAACTTTGCGAATTCCACAAGAACAGTCTCAGCGAAACGCTTCTTGAGGGAAAGCAGTAACTCTGAGAGATGAATTAACAGAACACAAAGCAGTTTCTCAGAAAGTTTCTTTCCAGATTTTAACGGAAGATATTTCCTTTTTCACCAGAACCCTCAATGGGCTTCCAAATATCACTTTGCCAATCCCACAAGAACAGTCTTAGCGAAAGGCTTCTTGAGGGGAAATCGGTAACTCTGTGAGATGAATTAAGAGAACACAAAGCAGTTTCTCAGAAAGCTTCTTTCCAGTTTTGAACGGAAGATATTTCCTTTTTCACCATAGCCCTCTAGGGCTTCCAAATATCACTTTGCAAATTCCACAAGAACAGTCTTAGCGAAAGGCTTCTTGAGGGGAAAGCTGTAACTCTGTGAGATGAATTAAGAGAACACAAAGCAGTTTCTCAGAAAGCTTCTTTCCAGTTTTTAATGGAAGATATTTCCTTTTCACCATAGCCCTCTATGGGCTTCCAAATATCACTTTCAAATTCCACAAGAACAGTCTTAGCGAAAGGCTTCTTGAAGGAAAGCTGTAACTCTGTGAGATGAATTAACAGAACACAAAGCAGTTTCTCAGAAAGCTTCTTTCCAGTTTTTAACGGAATATATTTCCTTTTTCAGCATCGCCCTCTAAGGGCTTACAAATATCATTTTGCAAATTCCACAAGAACAGTCTTAGCGAAAGGCTTCTTGATGGGAAAGATGTAATTCTGTGAGATGAATTAACAGAACACAAAGCAGTTTCTCAGAAAGGTTCTTTCCAGTTTTTAAATGAAGATAATTCCTTTTTCACCATAGCACTCTTAGGGCTTCCGAATATCACTGTGCAAATTCCTCAAGAACAGCCTTAGCGAAAAGTTTATTGAGGGGAAAGCTTTAACTCTGTGAGATGAATTAACAGAACACAAAGCAGTTTCTCAGACAGCTTCTTTCCTGTTTTTAACTGAAGATATTTCTTTTTCACCATAGCCCTCTATGGGCTTCCAAATATCACTTTGCAAATTCCACAAGAACAGCCTTAGTGAAAGGCTTCTTGAAGGGAAAGCTGTAACTCTGTGAGATGAATTAACAGAACACAAAGCAGTTTCTCAGAAAGCTTCTTTCCAGTTTTTAACGGAAGATATTTCCATTTTCACCATAGCCCTCTATGGGCTTCCAAATATCACTTTGCCAATTCCACAAGAACAGCCTTAGCGAAAGGCTTCTTGAAATGAAAGCTGTAACTCTGTGACATGAATTAACAGAACACAAAGGAGTTTCTCAGAATGCTTCTTTTCAGTTTTAAACTTAGGATATTTCCTTTTTCACCGTAGCCCTCTAGGGGCTTCCAAATATAACTTTGCAAATTCCACAACAAAAGCCTTAGTGAAAGGCTTCTTGAGGGGAAAGCTGTAACTCTGTGAGATGAATTAACAGAGCACAAAGCAGTTTCTCAGAATGCTTCTTTTAAGTTTTTATCTTAGGATATTTCCTTTTTCACCATAGCCCTCTATGGGCTTCCAAATATCACTTTGCAAATTCCACAAGAACAGTCTTACCACACGGCTTCATGAGGGGAAATCTGTAACTCTGTGAGTAGAATTAAGAGAACACAAAACAGTTTCTCAGAAAGCTTCTTTCCAGTTTTTAACGGAAGATATTTCCTTTTTCACCATAGCCCTCTAGGGGCTTCCAAATATCACTTTCCAATTTCCACAAGAACAACCTTAGCGAAAGGCTTCTTGAAGGGAAAGCTGTAACTCTGTGAGATGAATTAACAGAACACAAAGCAATTTCTCAGAAAGCTTCCTTTCAGTTTTTAACGGAAGATAATTTCTTTTTCACCATAGCCCTCTATGGTCTTCCAAATATCACTTTGCAAATTGCACAAGACAAGACTTAGCGATAGGCTTCTTGAGGGAAAGCAGTAACTCTGTGAGATGAATTAACAGAACACAAAGCAGTTTCTCAGAAAGCTTCTTTCCAGTATTTTACGAAAGATATTTCCTTTTTCACCATAGCCCTCCATGGGCTTCCAAATATCTCTTTGCAAATTCCACAAATACAGTCTTAGCAAAAGGCTTCTTGAGGGGAAAGCAGTAACTCTGTGAGATGAATTAACAGAACACAAAGCAGTTTCTCAGAAAGCTTCTTTCCAGTTTTTAACGGAAGATATTTCCTTTTTCACCATAGCCCTATATGGGCTTCCAAATATCACTGTGCAAATTCCACAAGAACAGTCTTAGCGAAATGGTTCTTGAAGGGAAAGCAGTAACTCTGTGAGGTGAATTAACAGAACACAAAGCCGTTTCTCAGAAAGCTTCTTTCAAGTTTTTAACGGATGATATTTCCTTTTTCACCATAGCCCTCTATGGGCTTCCAAGTATCACTTTCCAAATTCCACAAGAACAGTCTTAGCGAAAGGCTTCTTGAAAGGAAAGCAGTAACTCTGAGAGATTAATTAAAAGAACACAAATCAGTTTCTCAGAAAGTTTCTTTCCAGTTTTTACCGGAAGATATTACCTTTTTCACCATAGCCCTCTATGGGCTTACAAATATCACTTTGCAAATTCCACAAGAACAGTCTTACCAAAAGACTTCTTGAGGTGAAAGCTGCAACTCTGTGAGATGAATTAACAGAACACAAAGCAGTTTCTCAGACAGCTTCTTTCCAGTTTTTAACGGAAGATATTCCCTTTTCACCATAGACCTCTATGGGCTTCCAAGTATCACCTTGCCAATTCCAAAAGAACAGAATTAACAAAAGGCTTCTTGAGGGGAAAGCTGTAACTCTGTGAGATGAATTAACAGAACACAAAGCAGTTTCTCAGACAGCTTCTTTCCAGTTTTTAACTTAAGACATTTCCTTTTTCAATATGGCCCTCTATGGGCTTCCAAATATCACTTTGCAAATTCCACAAGAACAGCCTTAGCAAAAGGCTTCTTGAGGGCAAAGCTGTACCTCTGTGAGATGAATTAACAGAACACAAAGCAGTTTCTCAGAAAGCTTCCTTCCAGTGTTTAACGGAAGATAATTCCTTTTTCACCATAGCCCTCTATGGTCTTCCAAATATCACTTTGCAATTTGCACAAGAAAAGTCTTAGCTATAGGCTTCTTGACGGGAAAGCAGTAACTCTGTGAGATGAATTAACAGAACACAAAGCAGTTTCTCACAATTCTTCTTTCCAGTTTTTAACAGAAGATATTTCCTTTTTCGCCATAGCCCTCTGTGGGCTACCAAATATCACATTGCAAATTCCACAAGAACAGTCTTAGCGAAAGGCTTCTTGAGGGGAAAGATATAACTCCGTGAGATGAGTTAAGAGAACACAATGCAGTTTCTCAGAAAGTTTCTTTTCGGTTTTTATCGTAAGATATTTCCTTTTTCATCATAGCCCTCTATGTTCTTCCAAATATCACTTTGCAAACTCCACAAGAACATTCTTAATGAATGGCTTCTCGAGGGGAAAGCTGTAACTCTGTGAGATGAAATAACAGAACACAAAGCAGTTTCTCAGAAAGCTTCTTTCCGATTTTTAATGGAAGATATTTCCTTTTTCAACATAGCCCTCTAAGGTTTCTAAATATCACTTTCCAAATTCCACAAGAACAGTCTTAGCGAAAGGATTCTTGAGGGGAAAGCTGTAACTCTGTGAGATAAATTAATAGTACACAAAGCAGTTTCTCAGAAAGCTTCTTTCCAGTTTTTAACTGAAGATATTTCATTTTTTAATATAGCCCTCTATGAGCTTCCAAATATCACTTTGCAAATTCCACAAGAACAGTCCTAGCGAAAGGCTT
The DNA here is from genome assembly GCA_023783455.1 of Erythrocebus patas. NCBI lineage: Eukaryota > Metazoa > Chordata > Mammalia > Primates > Cercopithecidae > Erythrocebus > Erythrocebus patas. The sequence goes on along the minus strand of JAKFHT010002617.1, from coordinate 316 downwards.
CTTGAGGAGAAAGCTGTAACTCTGTGAGATGAATTAACAGGACACAAAGCACTTTCTCAGAAAGCTTCTTTCCAGTTTATAACGGAAGATATTTCCTTATTCACCATAGCCCTCTATGGCCTTCTAAATACCACTTTCCAAGTGACACAAGAACAGTCCTAGCGAAAGACTTCTTGAGAGGAAAGCTGTAACTCTGTGAGATGAATTAACAGAACACAAAGCAGTTTCTCAGAAAGCTTCTTTCCAGTTTTCAACTGAATATATTTCCTTTTTAACCATAGCCCTATATGGGCTTCTAAATATCACTTTGCAAATT
>JAKFHT010002616.1:0-14669 GCA_023783455.1 Erythrocebus patas | reverse complement strand
GTTCTGTTAATTCAACTCACAGAGTTACATCTCTCCTTCAAGAAGCCTTTCGCTAAGGCTGTTCTTGTGGAATTGGCAAGGATATTTGGAAGCCCATAGGGGCTATGGTGAAAAGGAAATATCTACCTTTCAAAACCGGAAAGAAGCTTGAGAAACTGCTCTGTGTTCTGTTAATTCTTCTCACAGAGGTACATCTTTCTCTTCAAGAAGCATTTCCCTAAGGCTGTTCTTCTGGAATTGGCAAAGCGATATTTGAAGCCCATAGAGGGCTACGGGAAAAAGGAAATATCTTCCGTTCAAAACTGGAAAGAAGCTTGAGAAACTGCTCTGTGTTCTGTTAATTCTTCTCACAGAGTTACATCTTTCCCTTCAAGAAGCCTTTCACTAAGGCTGTTCTTGTGGAATTAGCAAAGGGATATTTGGAAGCCCATAGGGGCTATGGTGAAAAGGAAATATCTACCTTTCAAAACCGGAAAGAAGCTTTCTGAGAAAGTGCTCTGTGTTCTGTTAATTCTTCTCACAGAGGTACATCTTTCTCTTCAAGAAGCATTTCGCTAAGGCTGTTCTTCTGGAATTGGCAAGGATATTTGGAAGCCCATAGGGGCTATGGTGAAAAGGAAATATCTTCCGCTCAAAACTGGAAAGAAACTTTCTGAGAAACCCTTCTGTTTTCTGTTAATTCATCTCACAGGTTACATCTTTCCTTCAAGAAGCCTTTCGCTAAGTCTGTTCCTGTGGAATTGGCAAGTGATATTTGGAAGCCCATAGAGGCTATGGTGAAAATGGAAATATCTTCCTTTCAAAACTGGAAAGAAGCTTGAGAAAATGCTCAGTGTTCTGTTAATTCATCTCACAGAGTTACATCTTTCCCCTCGAGAAGCCTTTCGCTAAGGCTGTTCTTGTGGAATTGGCAGAGTGATATTTGGAAGCCCATAGAGGGCTATGGTGAAAAAGGAAATATCTTCCGTTCAAAACGGGAAATAAACATTCTGAGAAACTGCTCTGTGTTCTGTTAATTCATCTCACAGAGTTACATCTTTCCCTTCAAGAAGCCTTTCGCTAAGGCTGTTCTTGTGGAATTGTCAGAGTGATATTTGGAAGCCCATAGGGGGCTATGGTGAAAAAGGAAATATCTTCCGTTCAAAACTGGAAAGAAGCTTTCTGAGAAAATGCTCAGTGTTCTGTTAATTCTTCTCACAGAGTTACATCTCTCCCTTCAAGAAGCCTTTTGCTAAGGCTGTTCTTGTGGAATTGGCAAAGGGATATTTGGAAGCCCATAGAGGGCTATGGTGAAAAAGGAAATATCTTCCGTTCAAAACTGGAAAGAAGCTTTCTGAGAAACTGCTTTTGTTCTGTTAATTCTTCTCACAGAGGTACATCTTTCTCTTCAAGAAGCATTTCCCTAAGGCTGTTCTTGTGGAATTGGCAAAGCGATATTTCGAAGCCCATAGAGGGCTATGGTGAAAAAGGAAATATCTACCTTTCAAAACCGGAAAGAAGCTTTCTGAGAAAGTGCTCTGTGTTCTGTTAATTCATCTCACAGAGTTACATCTTTCCCTTCAAGAAGCCTTTCGGTAAAGCTGTTCTTGTGGAATTGGCAAAGGGATATTTGGAAGCCCATAGAGGGCTAAGGTGAAAAAGGAAATATCTTCCGTTAAAAACTGGAAAGAAGCTTTCTGAGAAACCCTTCTGTTTTCTGTTAATTCAACTCACAGAGTTACATCTTTCCCTTCAAGAAGCCTTTCGCTAAGCTGTTCTTGTGGAATTGGCAAAGGGATATTTGGAAGCCCATAGAGGGCTATGGTGAGAAAGGAAGTATCTTCCGTTCAAAACCGGAAAGAAGCTTTCTGAGAAACTGCTCTGTGTTCTGTTAATTCATCTCACAGAGTTACATCTTTCCCTTCAAGAAGACTTTCGCTAAGGCTGTTCTTCTGGAATTGGCAAAGTGATATTTGGAAGCCCATTGAGGGCTACGGTGAAAAAGGAAATATCTTCCGTTCAAAACTGGAAAGAAGCTTTATGAGAAACTGCTCTGTGTTCAGTTAATTCATCTCACAGAGTTACATCTTTCCCTTCAAGAAGCCTTTCGCTAAGGCTGTTCTTGTGGAATTGGCAAAGGGATATTTGGAAGCCCATAGAGGGCTATGGTGAAAATGGAAATATCTTCCGTTCAAAAGTGGAAAGAAGCTTTCTGAGAAACTGCTCTGTGTTCTGTTAATTCATCTCACAGAGTTACATCTTTCCCTTCAAGAAGCCTTTCGCTAAGGCTGTTCTTGTGGAATTGGCAAAGTGATATTTGGAAGCCCATAGAGGGCTACGGGGAAAAAGGAAATATCTTCCGTTCAAAACTGGAAAGTAGCTTTGTGAGAAACTGCTCTGTGTTCTGTTAATTCGTCTCACAGAGTTACATCTTTCCCTTCAAGAAGACTTTCGCTAAGGCTGTTCTTCTGGAATTGGCAAAGTGATATTTGGAAGCCCATTGAGGGCTATGGTGAAAAAGGAAATATCTTCCGTTCAAAACTGGAAAGAAGCTTTATGAGAAACTGCTCTGTGTTCTGCTAATTCATCTCACAGAGTTACATGTTTCACTTCAAGAAGCCTTTCTCTAAGGCTGTTCTTGTGGAATTGGCAAAGGGATATTTGGAAGCCCATAGAGGGCTATGGTGAAAAAGGAATTATCTTCGTTTCAAAACTGGAAAGAAGCTTTCTGAAGAACTGCTCTGTGTTCTGTTAATTCATCTCACAGAGTTACATCTTTCCCAAGCCCATAGAGGGCTACGGTGAAAAAGGAAATATCTTCCGTTCAATACTGGAAAGAAGCTTTCTGAGAAACTGCTCTGTGTTCTGTTAATTCATCTCACAGAGTTACATCTTTCCCTTCAAGAAGCCTTTCGCTAAGGCTGCTCTTGTGGAATTGGCAAAGCGATATTTGGAAGCCCATAGAGGGCTATGGTGAAAAAGGAAATATCTTCCGTTCAAAACTGGAAAGAAGCTTTCTGAGAAACTGCTCTATGTTCTGTTAATTCATCTCACAGAGTTACATCTTTCCCTTCAAGAAGCCTTTCGCTAAGGCTGTTCTTGTGGTTTGGCAGAGTGATATTTGAAGCCCATAGAGGGCTATGGTGAAAAAGGAAATATCTTCCGTTCAATACTGGAAAGAAACTTTCAGAGAAACTGCTCTGTGTTCTGTTAATTCATCTCACAGAGTTACATCTTTCCCTTCAAGAAGCCTTTCGCTAAGGCTGTTCTTGTGGAATTGGCAGAGTGATATTTGGAAGCCCATAGAGGGCTCTGGTGAAAAAGGAAATATCTTCCGTTCAAAACTGGAAAGAAGCTTTCTGAGAAACTGCTCTGTGTTCTGTTAATTCTTCTCACAGAGTTACATCTCTCCCTTCAAGAAGCCTTTCGCTAAGTCTGTTCCTGTGGAATTGGCAAAGTGATATTTGGAAGCCCATAGAGGGCTACGGGGAAAAAGGAAATATCTTCCGTTCAAAACTGGAAAGAAGCTTTCTGAGAAACTGCTCTGTGTTCTGTTAATTCATCTCACAGAGTTACATCTTTCCCTTCAAGAAGCCTTTCGCTAAGGCTGTTCTTGTGGAATTGGCAAAGTGATATTTGGAAGCCCATAGAGGGCTACGGGGAAAAAGGAAATACCTTCCGTTCAAAACCGGAAAGAAGCTTTATGAGAAACTGCTCTGTGTTCTGTTAATTCATCTCACAGAGTTACATCTTTCCCTTCAAGAAGCCTTTAGCTAAGGCTGTTCTTGTGGAATTGTCAAAGGGATATTTTGAAGCCCACAGAGGGCTATGGTGAAAAAGGAAATATCTTCCGTTCAAAACTGGAAAGAAGCTTTCTGAGAAACTACTCTGTGTTCTGTTAATTCATCTCACAGAGTTACATCTTTTCCTTCAAGAAGCCTTTCGCTAAGTCTGTTCCTGTGGAATTGGCAAAGGGATATTTGGAAACCCATAGAGGGCTACGGGGAAAAAGGAAATATCTTCCGTTCAAAACTGGAAAGAAGCTTTCTGAGAAACTGCTCTGTGTTCTCTAAATTCATCTCACAGAGTTCCATCTTTCCCTTCAAGATGCCTTTCGCTAAGGCTGCTCTTGAGGAATTGGCAAAGCGATATTTGGAAGCCCATAGAGGGCTATGGTGAAAAAGGAAACATCTTCCGTTCAAAAATGGAAAGAAGCTTTCTGAGAAACTGCTCTGTGTTCTGTTAATTCATCTCACAGAGTTACATCTTTCCCTTCAAGAAGCCTTTCGCTTAGGCTGTTCTTGTGGAATTGGCAGAGTGATATTTGAAGCCCATAGAGGGCTATGGTGAAAAAGGAAATATCTTCCGTCAAAACTGGAAAGAAGCTTTCTGAGAAACTGCTCTGTGTTCTGTTAATTCATCTCACAGAGTTACATCTTTCCCTTCAAGAAGCCTTTCGCTAAGGCTGTTCTTGTGAATTGGCAAAGTGATATTTGGAAGCCCATAGAGAGCTGCGGGAAAAAGGAAATATCTTCCGCTCAAAACCGGAAAGAAGCTTGAGAAACTGCTCTGTGTTCTGTTAATTCATCTCACAGAGTTACATCTTTCCCTTCAAGAAGCCTATCACTAAGGCTGTTCTTGTGGAATTGGCAAAGGGATATTTGGAAGCCCATAGAGGGCTATGGTGAAAAAGGAAATATCTTCCGTTCAAAACTGGAAAGAAGCTTTCTGAGAAACTGCTCTGTGTTCTGTTAATTCATCTCACAGAGTTACATCTTTCCCTTCAAGAAGCCTTTTGCTAAGTCTGTTCCTGTGGAATTGGCAAAGTGATACTTGGAAGCCCATAGAGGGCTACGGGGAAAAAGGAAATATCTTCCGTTCAAAACTGGAAAGAAGCTTTCTGAGAAACTGCTCTGTGTTCTGTTAATTCATCTCACAGAGTTACATCTTTCCCTTCAAGAAGCCTTTCGCTAAGGCTGTTCTTGTGGAATTGGCAAAGGGATATTTGGAAGCCCATAGAGGGCTATGGTGAAAAAGGAAATATCTTCCGTTCAAAACTGGAAAGAAGCTTTCTGAGAAACTGCTCTGTGTTCTGTTAATTCATCTCACAGAGTTACATCTTTCCCTTCAAGAAGACTTTCGCTAAGGCTGTTCTTCTGGTATTGGCAAAGTGATATTTGGAAGCCCATAGAGGGCTACGGTGAAAAAGGAAATATCTTCCGTTCAAAACTGGAAAGAAGCTTTCTGAGAAACTGCTCTGTGTTCTCTTAATTCATCTCACAGAGTTACATCTTTCCCTTCAAGAAGCCTTTCACTAAGGCTGTTCGTGTGGAATTGGCAAAGGGATAGTTGGAAGCCCATAGAGGGCTATGGTGAAAAAGGAAATATCTTCCGTTCAAAACTGGAAAGAAGCTTTCTGAGAAACTGCTCTGTGTTCTGTTAATTCATCTCACAGAGTTACATCTTTCCTTCAGAAGCCTTTCGCTAAGGCTGTTCTTGTGGAGTTGGCAAAGCGATATTTGGAAGCCCATAGAGGGCTATGGTGAAAAGGACGATCTTCCGCTCAAAACCGGAAAGAAGCTTGAGAAACGGCTCTGTGTTCTGTTAATTCATCTCACAGAGTTACATCTTTCCCTTCAAGAAGCCATTCGCTAAGGCTGTTCTTGTGGAATTGGCAAAGTGATATTTGGAAGCCCATAGAGGGCTACGGGGAAAAAGGAAATATCTTCCGTTCAAAACTGGAAAGAAACTTTCTGAGAAACTGCTCTGTGTTCTGTTAATTCATCTCACAGAGTTACATCTTTCCCTTCAAGAAGCCTTTCGCTAAGGCTGTTCTTGTGGAATTGGCAAAGGATATTTGGAAGCCCATAGAGGGCTATGGTGAAAAGGAAATATCTTCCGTTCAAAACTGGAAAGAAGCTTGAGAAACTGCTCTGTGTTCTGTTAATTCATCTCACAGAGTTACATCTTTCCCTTCAAGAAGCCTTCGCTAAGGCTGTTCTTGTGGAATTGGCAGAGTGATATTTGGAAGCCCATAGGGGCTATGGTGAAAAAGGAAATATCTTCCGCTTCAAAACTGGAAAGAAGCTTTCTGAGAAACTGCTCAGTGTTCTGTTAATTCTTCTCACAGAGTTACATCTTTCCCTTCAAGAAGCCGTTCGCTAAGGCTGTTCTTGAGGAATTGGCAAAGGATATTTGGAAGCCCATAGAGGGCTATGGTGAAAAAGGAAATATCTTCCGCTTCAAAACTGGAAAGAAGCTTTCTGAGAAACTGCTCTGTGTTCTGTTAATTCTTCTCACAGAGTTACATCTTTCTCTTCAAGAAGCCTTTCTAAGGCTGTTCTTGTGGAGTTGGCAAAGCGATATTTGAAGCCCATAGAGGGCTATGGTGAAAAGGAAATATCTTCCATTCAAAACCGGAAAGAAGCTTTCTGAGAAACTGGTCTGTGTTCTGTTATTTCATCTCAGAGTTACATCTTTCCTTCAAGCCTTTCGCTAAGGCTGTTCTTGTGGAATTGGCAAAGGATATTTGGAAGCCCATAGAGGGCTAAGGTGAAAAAGGAAATATCTTCCGTTAAAAACTGGAAAGAAGCTTTCTGAGAAACCCTTCTGTTTTCTGTTAATTCAACTCACACAGTTACATCTTTCCCTTCAAGAAGCCTTTCGCTAAGGCTGTTCTTGTGGAATTGGCAAAGGGATATTTGGAAGCCCATAGAGGGCTATGGTGAAAAAGGAAATATCTTCCGTTCAAAACCGGAAAGAAGCTTGAGAAACTGCTCTGTGTTCTGTTAATTCATCTCACAGAGTTACATCTTTCCCTTCAAGAAGCCTTTCGCTAAGGCTGTTCTTCTGGAATTGGCAAAGTGATATTTGGAAGCCCATTGAGGGCTACGGTGAAAAAGGAAATATCTTCCATTCAAAACTGGAAAGAAGCTTTCTGAGAAACTGCTCTGTGTTCTGTTAATTCATCTCACAGAGTTACATCTTTCCCTTCAAGAAGCCTTTCGCTAAGGCTGTTCTTGTGGAATTGGCAAAGTGATATTTGGAAGCCCATAGAGGGCTACGGGGAAAAAGAAAATATCTTCCGTTCAAAACTGGAAAGAAGCTTTCTGAGAAACTGCTCTGTGTTCTGTTAATTCATCTCACAGAGTTACATCTTCATCTTCAAGAAGACTTTCGCTAAGGCTGTTCTTTTGGAATTGGCAAGGGGATATTTGGAAGCCCATAGAGGGCTAAGGTGAAAAAGGAAATATCTTCCGTTAAAAACTGGAAAGAAGCTTTCTGAGAAACCCTTCTGTTTTCTGTTAATTCAACTCACAGAGTTACATCTTTCACTTCAAGAAGCCTTTCGCTAAGGCAGTTCTTGTGGAATTGGCAAAGTGATATTTGGAAGCCCATAGAGGGCTATGGTGAAAAAGGAAATATCTTCCGCTCAAAACCGGAAAGAAGCTTTCTGAGAAACTGCTCTGTGTTCTGTTAATTCATCTCACACAGTTACATCTTGCCCTTCAAGAAGCCTTTCGCTAAGGCAGTTCTTGTGGAATTGGCAAAGGGTTATTTGGATGCCCATAGAGGGCTATGGTGAAAAGGAAATATCTTCCGTTCAAAACTGGAAAGAAGCTTTATGAGAAACTGCTCTGTGTTCTGTTAATTCATCTCACACAGTTACATCTTTCCCTTCAAGAAGCCTTTCGCCAAGTCTGTTCCTGTGGAATTGGCAAAGTGATATTTGGAAGCCCATAGAGGGCTACGGGGAAAAAGGAAATATCTTCCGTTCAAAACTGGAAAGAAGGTTTCTGAGAAACTGCTCTGTGTTCTGTTAATTCATCTCACAGAGTTACATCTTTCCCTTCAAGAAGCCTTTCGCCAAGTCTGTTCCTGTGGAATTGGCAAAGTGATATTTGGAAGCCCATAGAGGGCTACGGGGAAAAAGGAAATATCTTCCGTTCAAAACTGGAAAGAAGCTTTCTGAGAAACTGCTCTGTGTTCTGTTAATTCATCTCACAGAGTTACATCTTTCCCTTCAAGAAGCCTTTCGCTAAGGCTGTTCTTGTGGAATTGGCAGAGTGATATTTGAAGCCCATAGAGGCTATGGTGAAAAAGGAAATATCTTCCGCTCAAAACTGGAAAGAAGCTTTCTGAGAAACGGCTCTGTGTTCTGTTAATTCATCTCACAGAGTTACATCTTTCCCTTCAAGAAGCCTTTCGCTAAGGCTGCTCTTGAGGAATTGGCAAAGCGATATTTGGAAGCCCATAGAGGGCTATGGTGAAAAAGGAAACATCTTCCGTTCAAAAATGGAAAGAAGCTTTCTGAGAAACTGCTCTGTGTTCTGTTAATTCATCTCACAGAGTTACATCTTTCCTTCAAGAAGCCTTTCGCTAAGGCTGTTCTTGTGGTATTGGCAGAGTGATATTTGAAGCCCATAGAGGGCTATGGTGAAAAAGGAAATATCTTCCGTTCAATACTTTAAAGAAGCTTTCTGAGAAACTGCTCTGTGTTCTGTTAATTCATCTCACAGAGTTACATCTTTCCTTCAAGAAGCCTTTCGCTAAGGCTGTTCTTGTGGTATTGGCAGAGTGATATTTGAAGCCCATAGAGGGCCATGGTGAAAAAGGAAATATCTTCCGCTCAAAACTGGAAAGAAGCTTGAGAAACGGCTCTGTGTTCTGTTAATTCATCTCACAGAGTTACATCTTTCCTTCAAGAAGCCTTCGCTAAGGCTGTTCTTGAGGAATTGGCAAAGGATATTTGAAGCCCATAGAGGGCTATGGTGAAAAAGGAAACATCTTCCGTTCAAAAATGGAAAGAAGCTTTCTGAGAAACTGCACTGTGTTCTGTTAATTCATCTCACAGAGTTACATCTTTCCCTTCAAGAAGCCTTTCGCTAAGGCTGTTCTTGTGGTATTGGCAGAGTGATATTTGAAGCCCATAGAGGGCTATGGTGAAAAAGGAAATATCTTCCGTTCAAAACTGGAAAGAAGCTTTCTGAGAAACGGCTCTGTGTTCTGTTAATTCATCTCACAGAGTTACATCTTTCCCTTCAAGAAGCCTTTCGCTAAGGCTGCTCTTGAGGAATTGGCAAAGCGATATTTGGAATCCCATAGAGGGCTATGGTGAAAAAGGAAACATCTTCCGTTCAAAAATGGAAAGAAGCTTTCTGAGAAACTGCTCTGTGTTCTGTTAATTCATCTCACAGAGTTACATCTTTCCCTTCAAGAAGCCTTTCGCTTAGGCTGTTCTTGTGGAATTGGCAGAGTGATATTTGAAGCCCATAGAGGGCTATGGTGAAAAAGGAAATATCTTCCGTCAAAACTGGAAAGAAGCTTTCTGAGAAACTGCTCTGTGTTCTGTTAATTCATCTCACAGAGTTACATCTTTCCCTTCAAGAAGCCTTTCGCTAAGGCTGTTCTTGTGGAATTGGCAAAGTGATATTTGGAAGCCCATAGAGAGCTGCGGGAAAAAGGAAATATGTTCCGTTCAAAACCGGAAAGAAGCTTGAGAAACTGCTCTGTGTTCTGTTAATTCATCTCACAGAGTTACATCTTTCCCTTCAAGAAGCCTATCACTAAGGCTGTTCTTGTGGAATTGGCAAAGGGATATTTGGAAGCCCATAGAGGGCTATGGTGAAAAAGGAAATATCTTCCGTTCAAAACTGGAAAGAAGCTTTCTGAGAAACTGCTCTGTGTTCTGTTAATTCATCTCACAGAGTTACATCTTTCCTTCAAGAAGCCTTTCGCTAAGTCTGTTCTGTGGAATTGGCAAAGTGATATTTGGAAGCCCATAGAGGGCTACGGGAAAAGGAAATATCTTCCGCTCAAAACTGGAAAGAAGCTTTCTGAGAAACTGCTCTGTGTTCTGTTAATTCATCTCACAGAGTTACATCTTTCCTTCAAGAAGCCTTCGCTAAGGCTGTTCTTGTGGAATTGGCAAAGGATATTTGGAAGCCCATAGAGGGCTATGGTGAAAAAATATCTTCCGCTCAAAACTGGAAAGAAGCTTGAGAAACTGCTCTGTGTTCTGTTAATTCATCTCACAGAGTTACATCTTTCCTTCAAGAAGCCTTCGCTAAGGCTGTTCTTCTGGTATTGGCAAAGTGATATTTGGAAGCCCATAGAGGGCTACGGTGAAAAAGGAAATATCTTCCGCTCAAAACTGGAAAGAAGCTTGAGAAACTGCTCTGTGTTCTCTTAATTCATCTCACAGAGTTACATCTTTCCCTTCAAGAAGCCTTTCACTAAGGCTGTTCGTGGAATTGGCAAAGGATAGTTGGAAGCCCATAGAGGGCTATGGTGAAAAGGAAATATCTTCCGCTCAAAACTGGAAATAAGCTTGAGAAACTGCTCTGTGTTCTGTTAATTCATCTCACAGAGTTACATCTTTCCTTCAAGAAGCCTTTCGCTAAGGCTGTTCTTGTGGAATTGGCAAAGTGATATTTGAAGCCCATAGAGGGCTACGGGAAAAGGAAATATCTTCCTTTCAAAACTGGAAAGAAGCTTTCTGAGAAACTGCTCTGTGTTCTGTTAATTCATCTCACAGAGTTACATCTTTCTCTTCAAGAAGACTTTCGCTAAGGCTGTACTTGTGGAATTGGCAAAGGGATATTTGGAAGCCCATAGAGGGCTATGGTGAAAAAGGAAATATCTTCCGTTCTAAACTGGAAAGAAGCTTTATGAGAAACTGCTCTGTGTTCTGTTAATTCATCTCACAGAGTTACATCTTGCCCTTCAAGAAGCCTTTCGCTAAGGCTGTTCTTGTGGAGTTGGCAAAGCGATATTTGGAAGCCCATAGAGGGCTATGGTGAAAAGGAAATATCTTCCGCTCAAAACCGGAAAGAAGCTTGAGAAACTGCTCTGTGTTCTGTTAATTCATCTCACAGAGTTACATCTTTCCCTTCAAGAAGCCTTTCGCTAAGTCTGTTCCTGTGGAATTGGCAAAGTGATATTTGGAAGCCCATAGAGGGCTATTTTGAAAAAGGAAATACCGTCCGCTCAAAACTGGAAAGAAGCTTGAGAAACTGCTCTGTGTTCTGTTAATTCATCTCACAGAGTTACATCTTTCCCTTCAAGAAGCCTTCGCTAAGGCTTTTCTTGTGGAATTGGCAAAGGATATTTGGAAGCCCATAGAGGGCTACGGTGAAAAAGGAAGTATCTTCCGCTCAAAAGTGGAAGGAAGCTATCTGAGAAACTGCTCTGTGTTCTGTTAATTCATCTCAGAGTTACATCTTTCCCTTCAAGAAGACTTTCGCTAAGGCTGTTCTTCTGGTATTGAAAAGGATATTTGGAAGCCCATAGAGGGCTACGGTGAAAAAGGAAATATCTTCCGCTCAAAACTGGAAAGAAGCTTTCTGAGAAACTGCTCTGTGTTCTCTTAATTAATCTCACAGAGTTACATCTTTCCCTTCAAGAAGCCTTTCGATAAGGCTGTTCGTGTGGAATTGGCAAAGGGATATTTGGAAGCCCATAGAGGGCTAGGGTGAAAAAGGAAATATCTTCCGTTCAAAACTGGAAAGAAGCTTTATGAGAAACTGCTCTGTGTTCTGTTAATTCATCTCACAGAGTTACATCTTTCCCTTCTAAAAGCCTTTCGCTAAGGCTGTTCTTGTGGAGTTGGCAAAGCGATATTTGGAAGCCCATAGAGGGCTATGGTGAAAAGGAAGTATCTTCCGCTCAAAACCGGAAAGAAGCTTGAGAAACTGCTCTGTGTTCTGTTAATTCATCTCACAGAGTTACATCTTTCCCTTCAAGAAGCCATTCGCTAAGGCTGTTCTTGTGGAATTGGCAAAGTGATATTTGGAAGCCTATAGAGGGCTACGGGGAAAAAGGAAATGTCTTCCGTTCAAAACTGGAAAGAAGCTTGAGAAACTGCTCTGTGTTCTGTTAATTCATCTCACAGAGTTACATCTTTCCTTCAAGAAGCCTTTCGCTAAGGCTGTTCTTGTGGAATTGGCAAAGGGATATTTGGAAGCCCATAGAGGGCTATGGTGAAAAAGGAAATATCTTCCGTTCAAAACTGGAAATAAACTTTCTGAGAAACTGCTCTGTGTTCTGTTAATTCATCTCACAGAGTTACATCTTTCCCTTCAAGAAGCCTTTCGCTAAGGCTGTTCTTGTGGAATTGGCAGAGTGATATTTGGAAGCCCATAGGGGCTATGGTGAAAAGGAAATATCTTCCGTTCAAAACTGGAAAGAAGCTTTCTGAGAAAATGCTCAGTGTTCTGTTAATTCTTCTCACAGAGTTACATCTCTCCCTTCAAGAAGCCGTTCGCTAAGGCTGTTCTTGAGGAATTGGCAAAGGGATATATGGAAGCCCATAGAGGGCTATGGTGAAAAAGGAAATATCTTCCGTTCAAAACTGGAAAGAAGCTTTCTGAGAAACTGCTCTGTGTTCTGTTAATTCTTCTCACAGAGTTACATCTTTCTCTTCAAGAAGCATTTCCCTAAGGCTGTTCTTGTGGAGTTGGCAAAGCGATATTTCGAAGCCCATAGAGGGCTATGGTGAAAAAGGAAATATCTTCCTTTCAAAACCGGAAAGAAGCTTTCTGAGAAACTGGTCTGTGTTCTGTTATTTCATCTCACAGAGTTACATCTTTCCCTTCAAGAAGCCTTCGCTAAGGCTGTTCTTGTGGAATTGGCAAAGGATATTTGGAAGCCCATAGAGGGCTAAGGTGAAAAAGGAAATATCTTCCGTTAAAACTGGAAAGAAGCTTGAGAAACCCTTCTGTTCTGTTAATTCAACTCACAGAGTTACATCTTTCCTTCAAGAAGCCTTTCGCTAAGGCTGTTCTTGTGGAATTGGCAAAGGGATATTTGGAAGCCCATAGAGGGCTATGGTGAAAAAGGAAGTATCTTCCGTTCAAAACCGGAAAGAAGCTTTCTGAGAAACTGCTCTGTGTTCTGTTAATTCATCTCACAGAGTTACATCTTTCCCTTCAAGAAGCCTTTCGCTAAGGCTGTTCTTCTGGAATTGGCAAAGTGATATTTGGAAGCCCATAGAGGGCTACGGTGAAAAAGGAAATATCTTCCATTCAAAACTGGAAAGAAGCTTTCTGAGAAACTGCTCTGTGTTCTGTTAATTCATCTCACAGAGTTACATCTTTCCCTTCAAGAAGCCTTTCGCTAAGGCTGTTCTTGTGGAATTGGCAAAGTGATATTTGGAAGCCCATAGAGGGCTACGGGGAAAAAGAAAATATCTTCCGTTCAAAACTGGAAAGAAGCTTTCTGAGAAACTGCTCTGTGTTCTGTTAATTCATCTCACAGAGTTACATCTTCATCTTCAAGAAGACTTTCGCTAAGGCTGTTCTTTTGGAATTGGCAAGGGGATATTTGGAAGCCCATAGAGGGCTAAGGTGAAAAAGGAAATATCTTCCGTTAAAAACTGGAAAGAAGCTTTCTGAGAAACTGCTCTGTGTTCTGTTAATTCATCTCACACAGTTACATCTTTCCCTTCAAGAAGCCTTTCGCCAAGCCTGTTCCTGTGGAATTGGCAAAGTGATATTTGGAAGCCCATAGAGGGCTACGGGGAAAAAGGAAATATCTTCCGTTCAAAACTGGAAAGAAGCTTTCTGAGAAACTGCTCTGTGTTCTCTTAATTCATCTCACAGAGTTACATCTTTCCCTTCAAGAAGCCTTTCGCTAAGGCTGCTCTTGTGGAATTGGCAAAGCGATATTTGGAAGCCCATAGAGGGCTATGGTGAAAAAGGAAATATCTTCCGTTCAAAAATGGAAAGAAGCTTTCTGAGAAACTGCACTGTGTTCTGTTAATTCATCTCACAGAGTTACATCTTTCCCTTCAAGAAGCCTTTCGCTAAGGCTGTTCTTGTGGTATTGGCAGAGTGATATTTGAAGCCCATAGAGGGCTATGGTGAAAAAGGAAATATCTTCCGTTCAAAACTGGAAAGAAGCTTTCTGAGAAACTGCTCTGTGTTCTGTTAATTCATCTCACAGAGTTACATCTTTCCCTTCAAGAAGCCTTTCGCTAAGGCTGCTCTTGAGGAATTGGCAAAGCGATATTTGGAATCCCATAGAGGGCTATGGTGAAAAAGGAAACATCTTCCGTTCAAAAATGGAAAGAAGCTTTCTGAGAAACTGCTCTGTGTTCTGTTAATTCATCTCACAGAGTTACATCTTTCCCTTCAAGAAGCCTTTCGCTTAGGCTGTTCTTGTGGAATTGGCAGAGTGATATTTGAAGCCCATAGAGGGCTATGGTGAAAAAGGAAATATCTTCCGTCAAAACTGGAAAGAAGCTTTCTGAGAAACTGCTCTGTGTTCTGTTAATTCATCTCACAGAGTTACATCTTTCCCTTCAAGAAGCCTTTCGCTAAGGCTGTTCTTGTGGAATTGGCAAAGTGATATTTGGAAGCCCATAGAGAGCTGCGGGAAAAAGGAAATATGTTCCGTTCAAAACCGGAGAGCAGCTTTCTGAGAAACTGCTCTGTGTTCTGTTAATTCATCTCACAGAGTTACATCTTTCCCTTCAAGAAGCCTATCACTAAGGCTGTTCTTGTGGAATTGGCAAAGGGATATTTGGAAGCCCATAGAGGGCTATGGTGAAAAAGGAAATATCTTCCGTTCAAAACTGGAAAGAAGCTTTCTGAGAAACTGCTCTGTGTTCTGTTAATTCATCTCACAGAGTTACATCTTTCCCTTCAAGAAGCCTTTCGCTAAGTCTGTTCCTGTGGAATTGGCAAAGT
>JAKFHT010002615.1:0-14670 GCA_023783455.1 Erythrocebus patas | reverse complement strand
CATCTTTCCTTCAAGAAGCCTTCGCTAAGGCTGTTCTTGTGGAATTGGCAAGGATATTTGGAAGCCCATAGAGGGCTATGGTGAAAAGGAAATATCTTCCGCTTCAAAACTGGAAAGAAGCTTGAGCTTCCGTTCAAAACTGGAAAGAAGCTTTCTGAGAAACTGCTCTGTGTTCTCTTAATTCATCTCACAGAGTTACATCTTTCCCTTCAAGAAGCCTTTCGCTAAGGCTGTTCTTTTGGAATTGGCAAAGGGATATTTGGAATCCCACAGAGGGCTAGGATGAAAAAGGAAATATCTTCCGTTCAAAACTGGAAAGAAGCTTTCTGAGAAACTGCTCTGTGTTCTGTTAATTCATCTCACAGAGTTACATCTTTCCCTTCAAGAAGCCTTTCACGAAGGCTGTTCTTGTGGAATTGGAAAAGGTATATTTGGAAGCCCATAGAGGGCTATGGTGAAAAAGGAAATATCTTAAGTTCAAAACTGGAAAGAAGCTTTCTGAGAAACTGGTCTGTGTTCTGTTAATTCATCTCACAGAGTTACATCTTTCCCTTCAAGAAGCCTTTCGCTAAGGCTGTTCTTGTGGAATTGGCAAAGTGATATCTGGAAGTGCATAGAGGGCTATGGTGAAAAAGGAAATATCTTCCATTCAAAACTGGAAAGAAGCTTTCTGAGATACTGCTCTGTGTTCTGTTAATTCATCTCACAGAGTTACATCTTTCCCTTCAAGAAGCCTTTCGCTAAGGCTGTTCTTTTGGAATTGACAAAGGGATATTTGGAAGCCCATAGAGGGCTATGGTGAAAAAGGAAATATCTTCCGTTCAAAACTGGAAAGAAGCTTTCTGAGAAACTGCTCTGTATTCTGTTAATTCATCTCACAGAGTTACATCTTTCCCTTCAAGAAGCCTTTCGCTAAGGCTGTTCTTGTGGAATTGGCAAAGGGATATTTGGAAGCCCATAGAGGGCTATGGTGAAAAAGGAAATATCTTCCGTGCAAAACTGGAAAGAAGCTTCTGAGAAACTGCTCTGTGTTCTGTGAATTCATCTCACAGAGTTACATCTTTCCCTTCAAGAAGCCTTTCGCTAAGGCTGTTTTGTGGAATTGGCAAAGTGATATTTGGAAGCCCATAGAGGGCTATGGTGAAAAAGGAAATATCTTCCGTTCAAAACTGGAAAGAAGCTTTCTGAGAAACTGCTCTGTGTTCTGTTAATTCATCTCACAGAGTTACATCTTTCCCTTCAAGAAGCCTTTCGCTAACGCTGTTCTTTTGGAATTGGCAAAGTGATATCTGGAAGTCTATAGAGGGCTACGGTGAAAAAGGAAATATCTTCCGTTCAAAACTGGAAAGAATCTTTCTGAGAAACTGATCAGTGTTCTCTTAATTCATCTCACAGGGTTACATCTTTCCTCTCAAGAAGTCTTTCGCTAAGGCTGTTCTTTTGGAATTGGCAAAGGGATATTTGGAATAACATAGAGGGCTATGGTGAAAAAGAAAATATCTTCCGTTCAAAAGTGGAAAGAAGCTTTCTGAGAAACTGCTCTGTGTTCTGTTAATTCGTCTCACAGAGTTACATCTTTCCCTTCAAGAAGCCTTTCGATAAGGCTGTTCTTGTGGAATTGGCAAAGGGATATTTGGAAGCCCATAGAGGCTATGGTGAAAAAAATATCTTCCGTTCAAAACTGGAAAAAGCTTTCTGAGAAACTGCTCTGTGTTCTGTTAATTCATCTCACAGAGTTACATCTTTCTCTTCAAGAAGCCTTTCGATAAGGCTGTTCTTGTGGAATTGGCAAAGGGATATTTGGAAGCCCATAGAGCTATGGTGAAAAGGAAATATCTTCCGTTCAAAACCGGAAAGAAGCTTTCTGAGAAACTGCTCTGTGTTCTGTTAATTCATCTCACAGAGTTACATCTTTCTCTTCAAGAAGCCTTTCGATAAGGCTGTTCTTGTGGAATTGGCAAAGGATATTTGGAAGCCCATAGAGCTATGGTGAAAAGGAAATATCTTCCATTCAAAACTGGAAAGAAGCTTTCTGAGAAACTGCTCTGTGTTCTGTTAATTCATCTCACAGAGTTACATCTTTCCCTTCAAGAAGCCTTCGCTAAGGCTGTTCTTGTGGAATTGGCAAAGGATATTTGGAAGCCCATACAGGGCTATGGTGAAAAGGAAATATCTTCCGCTTCAAAACTGGAAAGAAGCTTTCTGAGAAACTGATCTGTGTTCTGTTAATTCACCTCACAGAGTTACATCTTTCCTTCAAGAAGCCTTTCGCTAAGGCTGTTTTGTGGAATTGGCAAAGGATATTTGGAAGCCCATAGAGGGCTATGGTGAAAAGGAAATATCTTCCGCTTCAAAACTGGAAAGAAGCTTTCTGAGAAACTGCTCTGTTTTCTGTTAATTCATCTCACAGAGTTACATCTTTCCTTCAAGCCTTTCGCTAAGGCTGTTTTGTGGAATTGGCAAAGTGATATTTGGAAGCCCATAGGAGGCTATGGTGAAAAAGGAAATATCTTCCGTTCAAAACTGGAAAGAAGCTTTCTGAGAAACTGCTCTGTTTTCTGTTAATTCATCTCACAGATTTACATCTTTCCCTTCAAGAAGCCTTTCGCTAAGGCTGTTCTTGTGGAATTGGCAAATTGATATTTGGAAGCCCATAGAGGGCTACGGTGAAAAGGGAAATATCTTCCGTGCAAAACTGGAAAGAAGCTTTCTGAGAAACTGCTCTGTGTTCTGTTAATTCATCTCACAGAGTTACATCTTTCCCTTCAAGAAGCCTTTCGCTAAGGCTGTTCTTGTGGAATTGGCAAAGGGATATTTGGAAGCCCATAGAGGGCTATGGTGAAAAAGGAAATATCTTCCGTTCAAACTGGAAAGAAGCTTTCTGAGAAACTGCACTGTGTTCTCTTAATTCATCTCACAGAGTTACATCTTTCCCTTCAAGAAGCCTTTCGCTAAGGCTGTTCTTTTGGAATTGGCAAAGTGATATCTGGAAGTGCATAGAGGGCTATGGTGAAAAAGGAAATATCTTCCATTCAAAACTGGAAAGAAGCTTTCTGAGAAACTGCTCTGTGTTCTGTTAATTCATCTCACAGAGTTACATCTTTCCTTCAAGAAGCCTTTCGCTAAGGCTGTTCTTTTGGAATTGACAAAGGATATTTGGAAGCCCATAGAGGGCTATGGTGAAAAGGAAATATCTTCCGTTCAAAACTGGAAAGAAGCTTTCTGAGAAACTCCTCTGTTTTCTGTTAATTCATCTCACAGAGTTACATCTTTCCTTCAAGAAGCCTTTTGATAAGGCTGTTCTTGTGGAATTGGCAAAGTGATATTTGGAAGCCCACAGACGGCTATGGAGAAAAAGGAAATATCTTCCGTTCAAAACTGGAAAGAAGCTTTCTGAGAAACTGCTCTGTGTTCTGTGAATTCACCTCACAGAGTTACATCTTTCCCTTCAAGAAGCCTTTCGCTAAGGCTGTTCTTGTGGAATTGGCAAAGGGATATTTGGAAGCACCTAGAGGGCTATGGTGAAAAAGGAAATATCTTCCGTTCAAAACTGGAAAGAAGCTTTCTGAGAAACTGCTCTGTGTTCTGTTAATTCATCTCACAGAGTTACATCTTTCCCTTCAAGAAGCCTTTCGCTAAGGCTGTCTTGTGGAATTGGCAAAGGGATATTTGGAATCCCACAGAGGGCTGGGATGAAAAAGGAAATATCTTCCGTTCAAAACTGGAAAGAAGCTTTCTGAGAAACTGCTCTGTGTTCTGTTAATTCATCTCACAGAGTTACATCCTTCCCTTCAAGAAGCCTTTCGCTAAGGCTGTTCTTGTGGAATTGGAAAAGGGATATTTGGAAGCCCATAGAGGGCTATGGTGAAAAAGGAAATATCTTAAGTTCAAAACTGGAAAGAAGCTTTCTGAGAAACTGCTCTGTGTTCTGTTAATTCATCTCACAGAGTTACATCTTTCCCTTCAAGAAGCCTTTCGCTAAGGCTGTTCTTGTGGAATTGGCAAAGGGATATTTGGAAGCCCATACAGGGCTATGGTGAAAAGGGAAATATCTTCCGTTCAAAACGGGAAAGAAGCTGTCTGAGAAACTCCTCTGTGTTCTGTTAATTCATCTCACAGAGTTACATCTTTCCCTTCAAGAAGCCTTTCGCTAAGGCTGTTCTTGTGGAATTGGCAAAGGGATATTTGGAAGCCCATAGAGGGCTATGGTGAAAAAGGAAATATCTTCCCTTCAAAACTGGAAAGAAGCTTTCTGAGAAACTGCTCTGTGTTCTGTTAATTCATCTCACAGAGTTACATCTTTCCCTTCAAGAAGCCTTTCGCTAAGGCTGTTCTTGTGGAATTGGCAAAGGGATATTTCGAAGCCCCTAGAGGGCCATGGTGAAAAAGGAAATATCTTCCGTTCAAAACCGGAAAGAAGCTTTCTGAGAAACTGCTCTGTGTTCTGTTAATTCATCTCACAGAGTTACATCTTTCCCTTCAAGAAGCCTTTCGATAAGGCTGTTCTTGTGGAATTTGCAAAGGGATATTTGGAAGCCCATAGAGAGCTATGGTGAAAAAGGAAATAACTTCCATTCAAAACTGGAAAGAAGCTTTCTGAGAAACTGCTCTGTTTTCTGTTAATTCATCTCACAGAGTTACATCTTTCCCTTCAAGAAGCCTTTCGCTAAGGCTGTTCTTGTGGAATCGGCAAAGGGATATTTGGAAGCCCATAGAGGGCTATGGTGACAAAGGAAATATCTTCCGTTCTAAACTGGAAAGAAGCTTTCTGAGAAACTGCTCTGTGTTCTGTTAATTCATCTCACAGAGTTACATCTTTCCCTTCAAGAAGCCTTTCGCTAAGGCTGTTCTTGTGGAATCGTCAAAGGGATATTTGGAAGCCCATAGAGAGCTATGGTTAAAAAGGAAATAACTTCCATTCAAAACTGGAAAGAAGCTTTCTGAGAAACTGCTCTGTGTTCTGTTAATTCATCTTACACAGTTTCATTTTCGCTTCAAGAAGCCTATCGCTAAGGCTGTTCTTGTGGAATCGGCAAAGGGATATTTGGAAGCCCATAGGGGGCTATGGTGAAAAAGGAAATATCTTCCGTTCAAAACTGGGAAGAAGCTTTCTGAGAAACTGATCTGTGTTCTGTTAATTCACCTCACAGAGTTACATCTTTCGCTTCAAGAAGCCTTTCGCTAAGGCTGTATTGTGGAATTGGCAAAGTGATATTTGGAAGCCCATAGAGGGCTATGGTGAAAAAGGAAATATCTTCCGTTCAAAACTGCAAAGAAGCTTTCTGAGAAACTGCTCTGTGTTCTGTTAATTCATCTCACAGAGTTACATTTTTCCCTTCAAGAACCCTTTCGCTAAGGCTGTTCTTGTGGAATTGGCAAAGGGATATTTGGAAGCCCATAGAGGGCTATGGTGAAAAAGGAAATATCTTCCGTTCAAAACTGGAAAGAAGCTTTCTGAGAAACTGCTCTGTGTTCTGTGAATTCATCTCACAGAGTTACATCTTTCCCTTCAAGAAGCCTTTCGCTAAGGCTGTTCTTGTGGAATTGGCAAATTGATATTTGGAAGCCCATAGAGGGCTACGGTGAAAAAGGAAATATCTTCCGTGCAAAACTGGAAAGAAGCTTCTGAGAAACTGCTCTGTGTTCTGTTAATTCATCTCGCAGAGTTACATCTTTCGCTTCAAGAAGTCTTTCGCTAAGGCTGTTTTGTGGAATTGGCAAAGTGATATTTGGAAGCCCATAGAGGGCTATGGTGAAAAAGGAAATATCTTCCGTTCAAAACTGGAAAGAAGCTTTCTGAGAAACTGCTCTGTTTTCTGTTAATTCATCTCACAGAGTTACATCTTTCCCTTCAAGAAGCCTTTCGCTAAGGCTGTTCTTGTGGAATTGGCAAAGGGATATTTGGAAGCCCATAGAGGGCTATGGTGAAAAAGGAAATATCTTCCGTTCAAACTGGAAAGAAGCTTTCTGAGAAACTGCTCTGTGTTCTCTTAATTCATCTCACAGAGTTACATCTTTCCCTTCAAGAAGCCTTTCGCTAAGGCTGTTCTTTTGGAATTGGCAAAGGGATATTTGGAATCCCACAGAGGGCTAGGATGAAAAAGGAAATATCTTCCGTTCAAAACTGGAAAGAAGCTTTCTGAGAAACTGCTCTGTGTTCTGTTAATTCATCTCACAGAGTTACATCTTTCCTTCAAGAAGCCTTTCACGAAGGCTGTTCTTGTGGAATTGGAAAAGGTATATTTGGAAGCCCATAGAGGGCTATGGTGAAAAAGGAAATATCTTAAGTTCAAAACTGGAAAGAAGCTTTCTGAGAAACTGGTCTGTGTTCTGTTAATTCATCTCACAGAGTTACATCTTTCCTTCAAGAAGCCTTTCGCTAAGGCTGTTCTTGTGGAATTGGCAAGGATATTTGGAAGCCCATACAGGGCTATGGTGAAAAGGAAATATCTTCCGTTCAAAACGGAAAGAAGCTGTCTGAGAAACTGCTCTGTGTTCTGTTAATTCATCTCACAGAGTTACATCTTTCCTTCAAGAAGCCTTCGCTAAGGCTGTTCTTGTGGAATTGGCAAAGGATATTTGGAAGACAATAGAGGGCTATGGTGAAAAGGAAATATCTTCCGTGCAAAACTGGAAAGAAGCTTCTGAGAAACTGCTCTGTGTTCTGTTAATTCATCTCACAGAGTTACATCTTTCCTTCAAGAAGCCTTTCGCTAAGGCTGTTCTTGTGGAATTGGCAATGGATATTTGGAAGCCCATAGAGGCTATGGTGAAAAGGAAATATCTTCCGTTCAAAACTGGAAAGAAGCTTTCTGAAAAACTGCTCTATGTTCTGTTAACTCATCTCACAGGGTTACATCTTTCCCTTCAAGAAGCCTTTCGCTAAGGCTGTTCTTGTGGAATCGGCAAAGGGATATTTGGAAGCCCATAGAGGGCTATGGTGAAAAAGGAAACATCTTCCGTTCAAAACTGGAAAGAAGCTTTCTGAGAAACTGCTCTGTGTTCTCTTAATTCATCTCACAGAGTTACATCTTTCCTTCAAGAAGCCTTTCGCTAAGGCTGTTCTTGTGGAATTGGCCATGGGATATTTGGAAGCCCATAGAGGGCTACCGTGAAAAAGGAAATATCTTCCGTGCAAAACTGGAAAGAAGCTTTCTGAGAAACTGCTCTGTGTTCTTTGAATTCATCTCACAGAGTTACATCTTTCCCATCAAGAAGCCTTTCGCTAAGGCTGTTCTTTTGGAATTGGCAAAGGGATATCTGGAAGCACATAGAGGGCTATGATGAAAAAGGAAATATCTTCCGCTCAAAACTGGAAAGAAGCTTGAGAAACTGCTCTGTTCTGTTAATTCATCTCACAGAGTTACATCTTTCCTTCAAGAAGCCTTTCGCTAAGGCTGTTCTTGTGGAATTGACAAAGGATATTTGGAAGCCAATAGAGGGCTATGGTGAAAAGGAAATATCTTCCGCTCAAAACTGGAAAAAGCTTTCTGAGAAACTGCTCTGTGTTCTGTTAATTCATCTCACAGAGTTACATCTTTCCTTCAAGAAGCCTTTCGCTAAGGCTTTTCTTGTGGAATTGACAAAGGGATATTTGGAAGCCCTAGAGGGCTATGGTGAAAAGGAAATATCTTCCGCTCAAAACAGGAAAGAAGTTTTCTGAGAACTGCTCTGTGTTCTGTTAATTCATCTCACAGAGTTACATCTTTCCTTCAAGAAGCCTTCGCTAAGGCTGTTCTTTTGGAATTGGCAAAGGATATTTGGAAGCCCATAGAGGGCTATGGTGAAAAGGAAATATCTTCCGCTCCAAACCGGAAAGAAGCTTTCTGAGGAACTGCTCTGTGTTCTGTTAATTCATCTCACAGAGTTACATCTTTCCTTCAAGAAGCCTTTCTCTAAGGCTGTTCTTGTGGAATTGGCAAAGGATATTTGGAAGCCCATAGAGGGCTATGGTGAAAAGGAAATATCTTCCGTTCAAAACTGGAAAGAAGCTTTCTGAAAAACTGCTCTCTGTTCTGTTAATTCATCTCACAGAGTTACATCTTTCCTTCAAGAAGCCTTTCGCTAAGGCTGTTCTTTGAATTGGCAAAGGATATTTGGAAGCCCATACAGGGCTATGGTGAAAAGGAAATATCTTCCGCTCAAAACTGGAAGAAGCTTTCTGAGAAACTGATCTGTGTTCTGTTAATTCATCTCACAGAGTTACATCTTTCGCTTCAAGAAGCCTTTCGCTAAGGCTGTTTTGTGGAATTGGCAAAGTGATATTTGGAAGCCCATAGAGGGCTATGGTGAAAAGGAAATATCTTCCGCTCAAAACTGGAAAGAAGCTTGAGAAACTGCTCTGTGTTCTGTTAATTCATCTCACAGAGTTACATCTTTCCTTCAAGAAGCCTTTCGCTAAGGCTGTTCTTGTGGAATTGGCAAAGGATATTTGGAAGCCCATAGAGGGCTATGGTGAAAAGGAAATATCTTCCGTGCAAAACTGGAAAGAAGCTTGAGAAACTGCTCTGTGTTCTGTGAATTCATCTCACAGAGTTACATCTTTCCCTTCAAGAAGCCTTTCGCTAAGGCTGTTCTTGTGGAATTGGCAAATTGATATTTGGAAGCCCATAGAGGGCTACGGTGAAAAAGGAAATATCTTCCGTGCAAAACTGGAAAGAAGCTTCTGAGAAACTGCTCTGTGTTCTGTTAATTCATCTCACAGAGTTACATCTTTCGCTTCAAGAAGCCTTCGCTAAGGCTGTTCTTGTGGAATTGGCAAAGGATATTTGAAGCCCATAGAGGGCTATGGTGAAAAGGAAATATCTTCCGCTCAAAACTGGAAAGAAGCTTTCTGAGAAACTGCTCTGTGTTCTCTTAATTCATCTCACAGAGTTACATCTTTCCTTCAAGAAGCCTTTCGCTAAGGCTGTTCTTTGAATTGGCAAAGGATATTTGGAATCCCACAGAGGGCTAGGATGAAAAGGAAATATCTTCCGCTCAAAACTGGAAAGAAGCTTTCTGAGAAACTGCTCTGTGTTCTGTTAATTCATCTCACAGAGTTACATCTTTCCTTCAAGAAGCCTTTCACGAAGGCTGTTCTTGTGGAATTGGAAAAGGTATATTTGGAAGCCCATAGAGGGCTATGGTGAAAAGGAAATATCTTCCGCTTCAAAACTGGAAAGAAGCTTTCTGAGAAACTGGTCTGTGTTCTGTTAATTCATCTCACAGAGTTACATCTTTCCTTCAAGAAGCCTTTCGCTAAGGCTGTTCTTGTGGAATTGGCAAAGGATATTTGGAAGCCCATACAGGGCTATGGTGAAAAGGAAATATCTTCCGCTCAAAACGGAAAGAAGCTGTCTGAGAAACTGCTCTGTGTTCTGTTAATTCATCTCACAGAGTTACATCTTTCCTTCAAGAAGCCTTTCGCTAAGGCTGTTCTTGTGGAATTGGCAAAGGGATATTTGGAAGACAATAGAGGGCTATGGTGAAAAAGGAAATATCTTCCGTGGAAAACTGGAAAGAAGCTTTCTGAGAAACTGCTCTGTGTTCTGTTAATTCATCTCACAGAGTTACATCTTTCCCTTCAAGAAGCCTTTCGCTAAGGCTGTTCTTGTGGAATTGGCAATGGGATATTTGGAAGCCCATAGAGGGCTATGGTGAAAAAGGAAATATCTTCCGTTGAAAACTGGAAAGAAGCTTTCTGAAAAACTGCTCTATGTTCTGTTAACTCATCTCACAGGGTTACATCTTTCCTTCAAGAAGCCTTTCGCTAAGGCTGTTCTTGTGGAATCGGCAAAGGGATATTTGGAAGCCCATAGAGGGCTATGGTGAAAAAGGAAACATCTTCCGTTCAAAACTGGAAAGAAGCTTTCTGAGAAACTGCTCTGTGTTCTCTTAATTCATCTCACAGAGTTACATCTTTCCCTTCAAGAAGCCTTTCGCTAAGGCTGTTCTTGTGGAATTGGCAAAGGGATATTTGGAAGCCCATAGAGGGCTACGGTGAAAAAGGAAATATCTTCCGTGCAAAACTGGAAAGAAGCTTTCTGAGAAACTGCTCTGTGTTCTTTGAATTCATCTCACAGAGTTACATCTTTCCCATCAAGAAGCCTTTCGCTAAGGCTGTTCTTTTGGAATTGGCAAAGGGATATCTGGAAGCACATAGAGGGCTATGATGAAAAAGGAAATATCTTCCGTTCAAAACTGGAAAGAAGCTTTCTGAGAAACTGGTCTGCGTTTTGTTAATTCATCTCACAGAGTTACATCTTTCCCTTCAAGAAGCCTTTCGCTAAGGCTGTTCTTGTGGAATTGACAAAGGGATATTTGGAAGCCAATAGAGGGCTATGGTGAAAAGGGAAATATCTTCCGTTCAAAACGGGAAAAAGCTTTCTGAGAAACTGCTCTGTGTTCTGTTAATTCATCTCACAGAGTTACATCTTTCGCTTCAAGAAGCCTTTCGCTAAGGCTTTTCTTGTGGAATTGACAAAGGGATATTTGGAAGCCCCTAGAGGGCTATTGTGAAAAAGAAAATACCTTTCGTTCAAAACAGGAAAGAAGTTTTCTGAGAACGTGCTCTGTGTTCTGTTAATTCATCTCACAGAGTTACATCTTTTCCTTCAAGAAGCCTTTCGCTAAGGCTGTTCTTTTGGAATTGGCAAAGTGATATTTGGAAGCCCATATAGGGCTATGGTGAAAAAGGAAATATCTTCCGTTCCAAACCGGAAAGAAGCTTTCTGAGGAACTGCTCTGTGTTCTGTTAATTCATCTCACAGAGTTACATCTTTCCCTTCAAGAAGCCTTTCTCTAAGGCTGTTCTTGTGGAATTGGCAAAGGGATATTTGGAAGCCCATAGAGGGCTATGGTGAAAAAGGAAATATCTTCCGTTCAAAACTGGAAAGAAGCTTTCTGAAAAACTGCTCTCTGTTCTGTTAATTCATCTCACAGAGTTACATCTTTCCCTTCAAGAAGCCTTTCGCTAAGGCTGTTCTTGTGGAATTGGCAAAGGGATATTTGGAAGCCCATACAGGGCTATGGTGAAAAAGGAAATATCTTCCGTTCAAAACTGGGAAGAAGCTTTCTGAGAAACTGATCTGTGTTCTGTTAATTCACCTCACAGAGTTACATCTTTCGCTTCAAGAAGCCTTTCGCTAAGGCTGTTTTGTGGAATTGGGAAAGTGATATTTGGAAGCCCATAGAGGGCTATGGTGAAAAAGGAAATATCTTCTGTTCAAAACTGGAAAGAAGCTTTCTGAGAAACTGCTCTGTGTTCTGTTAATTCATCTCACAGAGTTACATCTTTCCTTCAAGAAGCCTTTCGCTAAGGCTGTTCTTGTGGAATTGGCAAAGGATATTTGGAAGCCCATAGAGGGCTATGGTGAAAAGGAAATATCTTCCGTGCAAAACTGGAAAGAAGCTTTCTGAGAAACTGCTCTGTGTTCTGTGAATTCATCTCACAGAGTTATATCTTTCCCTTCAAGAAGCCTTTCGCTAAGGCTGTTCTTGTGGAATTGGCAAAGTGATATTTGGAAGCCCATAGAGGGCTATGGTGAAAAAGGAAATATCTTCCGTTCACAACTGGAAAGAAGCTTTCTGAGAAACTGCTCTGTGTTCTGTTAATTCATCTCACGGAGTTACATCTTTCCCTTCAAGAAGCCTTTCGCTAACGCTGTTCTTTTGGAATTGGCAAAGTGATATCTGGAAGTCCATAGAGGGCTAC
Organism: Erythrocebus patas; assembly: GCA_023783455.1. NCBI lineage: Eukaryota > Metazoa > Chordata > Mammalia > Primates > Cercopithecidae > Erythrocebus > Erythrocebus patas. Next base: position 2,975 of record JAKFHT010002615.1, on the reverse strand, counting down.
GGTGAAAAAGCAAATATCTTCCATTCAAAACTGGAAAGAGGCTTTCTGAGAAACTGCTCTGTGTTCTGTGAATTCATCTCACAGAGTTACATCTTTCCCTTCAAGAAGCCTTTCGCTAAGGCTGTTCTTGTGGAATTGGCAAAGGGATATTTGGAAGCACATATAGGGCTATGGTGAAAAAGGAAATATCTTCCGTTCAAAACTGGAAAGAAGCTTTCTGAGAAACTGATCTGTGTTCTCTTAATTCATCTCACAGAGTTACATCTTTCCCCTCAAGAAGCCTTTCGCTAAGGCTGTTCTTTTGGAATTGGCAAAGGGATATTTGGAATAACATAGAGGGCTATGGTGAAAAAGGAAATATCTTCCCTTCAAAAGTGGAAAGAAGCTTTCTGAGAAACTGCTCTGTGTTCTGTTAATTCATCTCACAGAGTTACAGCTTTCCCTTCAAGAAGCCTTTCGCTAAGGCTGTTCTTGTGGAATTGGCAAAGGGATATTTGGAAGCCCATATAGGGCTATGGTGAAAAAGGAAATATCTTCCGTTCAAAAGTGGAAAGAAGCTTTCTGAGAAACTGCTCTGTGTTCTGTTAATTCATCTCACAGAGTTACATCTTTCCCTTCAAGAAGCCTTTCGCTAAGGCTGTTCTTGTGGAACTGGCAAACGGATATTTGGAAGCCCATAGAGGGCTATGGTGAAAAAGGAAATATCTTCCGTTCAAAACTGGAAAGAAGCTTTCTGAGAAACTGCTCTGTGTTCTGTTAATTCACCTGACAGAGTTACATCTTTCGCTTCAAGAAGCCTTTCGCTAAGGCTGTTTTGTGGAATTGGCAAAGTGATATTTGGAAGCCCATAGAGGGCTATGGTGAAAAAGGAAATATCTTCCGTTCAAAACTGCAAAGAAGCTTTCTGAGAAACTGCTCTGGGTTCTGTTAATTCATCTCACAGAGTTACATCCTTCCCTTCAAGAAGCCTTTCGCTAAGGCTGTTCTGGTGGAATCGGCAAAGGGATATTTGGAAGCCCATAGAGGGCTATGGTGAAAAAGGAAATATCTTCCGTTCAAAACTGGAAAGAAGCTTTCTGAGAAACTCCTCTGTTTTCTGTTATTTCAACTCACAGCGTTACATCTTTCCCTTCAAGAAGCCTTTCGATAAGGCTGTTCTTGTGGAATTGGCAAAGTGATATTTGGAAGCCCATAGACGGCTATGGAGAAAAAGGAAATATCTTCCGTTCAAAACTGGAAAGAAGCTTTCTGAGAAACTGCTCTGTGTTCTGTGAATTCACCTCACAGAGTTACATCTTTCCCTTGAAGAAGCCTTTCGCTAAGGCTGTTCTTGTGGAATTGGCAAAGGGATATTTGGAATCCCACAGAGGGCTGGGATGAAAAAGGAAATATCTTCCGTTCAAAACTGGAAAGAAGCTTTCTGAGAAACTGCTCTGTGTTCTGCTAATTCATCTCACAGAGTTACATCCTTCCCTTCAAGAAGCCTTTCACGAAGGCTCTTCTTGTGGAATTGGAAAAGGGATATTTGGAAGCCCATAGAGGGCTATGGTGAAAAAGGAAATATCTTAAGTTCAAAACTGGAAAGAAGCTTTCTGAGAAACTAGTCTGTGTTCTGTTAATTCATCTCACAGAGTTACATCTTTCCCTTCAAGAAGCCTTTCGCTAAGGCTGTTCTTGTGGAATGGGCAAAGGGATATTTGGAAGCCCATAGAGGGCTATGGTGAAAAAGGAAATATCTTCCGTTCAAACTGGAAAGAAGCTTTCTGAGAAACTGCACTGTGTTCTCTTCATTCATCTCACAGAGTTACATCTTTCCCTTCAAGAAGCCTTTCGCTAAGGCTGTTCTTTTGGAATTGGCAAAGTGATATCTGGAAGTCCATAGAGGGCAATGGTGAAAAAGGAAATATCTTCCATTCAAAACTGGAAAGAAGCTTTCTGAGATACTGCTCTGTGTTCTGTTAATTCATCTCACAGAGTTACATCTTTCCCTTCAAGAAGCCTTTCGCTAAGGCTGTTCTTTTGGAATTGACAAAGGGATATTTGGAAGCCCATAGAGGGCTATGGTGAAAAAGGAAATATCTTCCGTTCAAAACTGGAAAGAAGCTTTCTGAGAAACTGCTCTGTATTCTGTTAATTCATCTCACAGAGTTACATCTTTCCCTTCAAGAAGCCTTTCGCTAAGGCTGTTCTTGTGGAATTGGCAAAGGGATATTTGGAAGCCCATAGAGGGCTACGGTGAAAAAGGAAATATCTTCCGTGCAAAACTGGAAAGAAGCTTCTGAGAAACTGCTCTGTGTTCTGTGGATTCATCTCACAGAGTTACATCTTTCCCTTCAAGAAGCCTTTCGCTAAGGCTGTTCTTGTGGAATTGGCAAAGGGATATTTGGAAGCCCATAGAAGGCTATGGTGAAAAAGGAAATATCTTCCGTTCAAAACTGGAAAGAAGCTTTCTGAGAAACTGCTCTGTTTTCTCTTAATTTATCTCACAGATTTACATCTTTCCCTTCAAGAAGCCTTTCGCTAAGGCTGTTCTTGTGGAATTGGCAAATTGATATTTGGAAGCCCATAGAGGGCTACGGTGAAAAGGGAAATATCTTCCGTGCAAAACTGGAAAGAAGCTTTCTGAGAAACTGCTCTGTGTTCTGTGAATTCATCTCACAGAGTTACATCTTTCCCTTCAAGAAGCCTTTCACGAAGGCTGTTCTTGTGGAATTGGAAAAGGTATATTGGGAAGCCCATAGAGGGCTATGGTGAAAAAGGAAATATCTTAAGTTCAAAACTGGAAAGAAGCTTTCTGAGAAACTGGTCTGTGTTCTGTTAATTCATCTCACAGAGTTACATCTTTCCCTTCAAGAAGCCTTTCGCTAAGGCTGTTCTTGTGGAATTGGCAAAGGGATATTTGGAAGCCCATACAGGGCTATGGTGAAAAGGGAAATATCTTCCGTTCAAAACGGGAAAGAAGCTGTCTGAGAAAC
>JAKFHT010002614.1:0-14690 GCA_023783455.1 Erythrocebus patas | reverse complement strand
GAGCCGGTCTGGTCTGGCTTGAGCCGGTTTGAGACGGTCTGTTACTGTTTGAGCCGGTCTGTTCCTGTTTGAGTCCAGTTTGAGCCATTCAAACCGTGTGAGCCGGTTCAGTCCGGTTTGAGTCAGGTTCATTGAGCAGTATTCTAACACTGTTTTGTTTAGTCTGAAAGGATATTCGGGAGTGCTTTGAGGTTTATGAAAAGGAAATATCTTCAGAAAAACTGGAAAGAAGCTTTAAGCTGCTTTGTGATGTGCATTCCACTTCATAGAGGATTGGGGAATCCCTTTTGGAGAAAAAGTTACCAAGGGACATTCGGGAGTATATGGACGGCTATGGTGAAAAAGGAAATATCCTCAGACAAAAACTGGAAAGAAGCTTTCTGTGAAACTGCTTTGTGATAGATATGTTTATTCATCTCACATAGATAAAACTTTCTTATTCATGCAGTTTGAAACTCTGTCATGGATGGATCCAAGGGACATTTTCAGGTGAAAAAGGAAATATCTTCAGATAAAAACTGGATAGAAGCTTTCTGAGAAACTGCTTTGTGATGTGTGCATTCCACTCAGGGAGTTATACCTCTTTTCTCATAAGGCAGTGTTTGAACACTGTTCCTGTAAAACTGAAAAGTGATATTTGGAGCATTGAAGACTATGGTGAAAAGTGAAATATCCTGAAATAAAACCCAGAAAGAAGCATTCCAAGAAACTGCTCTGATGTGCATTCATTTCAGAGTTAAAGCTACTCTACATTTCCCAGTTTGGAAAGTCTGTCTTGAGGAATCTGTGAAGGATATTATGGCACGAGCCTGGTGAAGGAAATGTCTTCCATGAAAACTGGAGAGAAGCTTTCTGAGCAACTGCTTTGTGATGTGTATTCATCTCAGAGTTAAATCATTCTTTGGATTGAGCAGTTTGAAATCACTGTTTCTGTGGAATCTGAGAAAGGACATTTGGGAACGCTCTTTAGAATATGCTGAAAAGAAATACCTCAGATAAAACCAGAAGGAAGCTTTCGAAACTGTATGTGAATTCCACTCACAGTTAAGCTTCTCTTTTCATTGAGCAGTATTCTAACACTGTTTTGTTAGTCATGCGGGATATTGAGCGCTTTGAGGTTTATGAAAAGGAAATATCTTCAGATAGAAACTGGAGAAGCTTTCTGAGCTGCTTTGTGATGTGCATTCCACTCACAGAGTTATACTTTTCTTCAGAGGATTGAACTTTTGGAGAAAAAAAGGGACATTTGGGAGCACATTCAGGACTATGGTGAAAAGGAAATATCCTCAGACAAAAACTGGAAAGAAGCTTTCTGTGAAACTGCTTTGTGATAGATATGTTTATTCATCTCACATAGATAAAGCTTTATTTTATTACAGTTTTGAAACTGTCATGGACGGATTTGTGAAGGGACGAGAGCATATTCAGGCCTATGGTGAAAAGGAAATATCTTCAGATAAAAACTGGAAGAAGCTTTCTGAGAAACTGCTTTGTGATGTGTGCATTCCACTCAGAGTTATACTCTTTTCTCATAAGGCAGTGTTTGAACACTGTTCCTGTAAAACAAAAAGTGATATTCAGCATATTGAAGACTATGGTGAAAAGTGAAATATCCTCAAATAAAACCAGAAAGAAGCATTCCAAGAAACTGCTCTCTGATATGTGCATTCATTTCAGAGTTAAAGCTTACTCTACATTTCCCAGTTTGGAAACTGTCTTTGAGGAATCTGTGAAGGATATTAAGCAGGCTGTGGTGAGCAAGGAAATGTCTTCTGAAAACTGGAGAGAAGCTTTCTGAGAACTGCTTTGTGATGTGTGTATTCATCTCAGAGTTAAACCATTCTTTGGATTAAGCAGTTTGAAATCACTGTTTTTGTGGAATCTGGAAAGGACATTTGGGAACACTCTTAGAATATGGAGAAAGAAATATCCTCAGATAAAACCAGAAGAAGCTTTCTGTGAAACTGCTATGTGTGTGAATTCCTCTCACTCAGTTAAGCTTCTCTTTTCATTGAGCAGTTTTCTAACCCTGTTTATGTTTAGCATGAAGGGATATTGGGAGCACTTTGAGCTATGGTGAAAAGGAAATATGTTCAGAAAAACTGGAGAGAAGCTTTCGAGGAACTGCTTTGTGATGTGTATTCCACTCACAGAGTTATACCTCTCTTCTCATACAGCAGGGAAACCTTTGAGAAAAGGTACCAAGGATATTCAGGAGCATGTTGATGCCTATGGTGAAAAGGAAATATCCTCAGAAAAACTGGAAAGAAGCTTTCTGAAACTGCTTTGTGATATGTGTATTCATCTCACATAGATAAAACTTTCTTTACATTACACAGTTTGAAACTCTGTCATGGAGGATCAAAGGGACATTTGGGAGCACATTCACTATGGTGAAAAGGAAATATCTTCAGATAAAAACTGGAAAGAAGCTTTCTGTGAAACTGCTTTTGCTATGTTTATTCATCTCACATAGATAAAACTTTCTTTACATTATGCAGTTTGAAACTCTGTCATGGATGGATCTGAAGGGATATTGGGAGCACATTCAGGCCTATGGTGAAAAGGAAATATCTTCAGATAAAACTGAGAGAAGCTTTCTGAGAAACTGCTGATGTGTGCATTCCACTCACAGAGTTATACTTTTCTCATAAGGCAGTGTTTGAACACTGTTCCTGTAAAACAAAAAGTGATATTCAGACATTGAAGACTATGGAAAAGTGAAATATCAAAAACCCAGAAAGAAGTTCCAAGAAACTGCTCTGATATGTATTCATTTCACAGAGTTAAAGCTTACTCTACATTTCCCAGTTTGGAAACTCTGTCTTGAGGAATCTGTGAAGGATATTAAGTGGCCCGGAGGCCTGTGGTGAGCAAGGAAATGTCTTCCATGAAAACTGGAGAGAGCTTTCTGAGCAACTGCTTTGTGATGTGTATTCATCTCATAGAGTTAAATCATTCTTTGGATTGAGCAGTTTGAAATCACTGTTTCTGTTGAATCTGAGAAAGGACATTTGGGAACACTCTTTTGAATATCCTGAAAAAGAAATAACCTCAGATAGAAACCAGAAGGAAGCTTTCTGTGAAACTGCTATGTGTGAATTCCACTCACAGTTAAGCTTCTCTTTCATTGAGCAGTTTGAAACTCTGTCTTTGAGGAATCTGTGAAGGATATTCGGGAGTGCTTTGAGGCTTATGGTGAAAAGGAAATATCTTCAGAAAACTGGAAGAAGCTTTCTGAAACTGCTTTGTGATGTGCATTCCACTCACAGAATTATACCTTTCTTCTCATAGAGGATTGAATCCTTTTGGAGAAAAAGCTACCAAGGGACATTCGGGAGTATATGATGGCTATGGTGAAAAGGAAATATCCTCAGACAAAACTGGAAAGAAGCTTTCTGAAACTGCTTTGTGATATGTTTATTCATCTCACATAGATAAAACTTTCTTTACATTACACAGTTTGAAACTCTGTCATGGACGGATCAAAGGACATTTGGGAGCACATTCAGGCCTATGGTGAAAAGGAAATATCTTCAGATAAAACTGGAAGAAGCTTTCTGAGAAACTGCTTTGTGATGTGTGCATTCCACTCAGGAGTTATACCTCTTTTCATAAGGCAGTTTGAACACTGTTCCTGTAAAACTGAAAAGTGATATTTGAGTGCATTGAAGACTATGGAAAAGTGAAATATCCTCAAATAAAACCCAGAAAGAAGCATTCCAAGAAACTGCTCTCTGATATGTGTGCATTCATTTCACAGAGTTAAAGCTTACTCTACATTGCCCAGTTTGGAAACTCTGTCTTTGAGGAATCTGTGAAGGATAATGGTGCAGAGGCTGTGGTGAGCAAGGAAATGTCTTCATGAAAACTGGAGAAGCTTTCTGAGCAACTGCTTTGTGATGTGTATTCATCTCATAGAGTTAAATCATTCTTTGGATTGAGCAGTTTGAAATCACTGTTTCTGTGGAATCTGAGAAGGACATTTGGGAACGCTCTTAGAATATGGAAAAGAAATACCTCAGATAAAACCAGAAGGAAGCTTTCTGAAACTGCTTTGTGACGTGTGCATTCCACTCACAGTTAAGCTTCTTTTCATTGAGCAGTTTTCTAACACTGTTTATGTTTAGCTGAAGGATATTCGGGAGTGCTTTGAGGCTTATGGTGAAAAGGAAATATGTTCAGATAGAAACTGGAGAGAAGCTTTCTGAGGAACTGCTTTGTGATGTGCATTCCACTCACAGAGTTATACCTTTCTTCTCATAGAGTTAAATCATTCTTTGGATTGAGCAGTTTGAAATCACTGTTTCTGTGGAACCTGAGAAAGGACATTTGGGAGCACATTCAGGACTATGGTGAAAAGGAAATATCCTCAGATAAAACTGAGAGAAGCTTTCTGAAACTGCTTTGTGATGTGTGTATTCATCTCACATAGATAAAGCTTTACATTATGCAGTTTGAAACTGTCATGGATGGATCTGAAGGGACATTCAGGAGCACATTCAGGACTATGGTGAAAAGGAAATATCCTCAGATAAAACTGGAAAGAAGCTTTCTGTGAAACTGCTTTTTGCTATGTTTATTCATCTCACATAGATAAAGCTTTCTTTACATTACACAGTTTGAAACTCTGTCATGGACGGATCAAGGGACATTTGGGAGCACATTCAGGACTATGGTGAAAATTGAAATATCTTCAGATAAAACTGGAGAGAAGCTTTCTGAGAAACTGCTTTGTGATGTGTGCATTCCACTCAGGGAGTTATACCTCTTTTCTCATAAGGCAGTGTTTGAACACTGTTCCTGTAAAACCAAAAAAGTGATATTTGAGTGCATTGAAGACTATGGCGAAAAGTGAAATATCCTCAAATAAAACCCAGAAAGAAGCGTTCAAGAAACTGCTCTCTGATATGTGCATTCATTTCACAGAGTTAAAGCTTACTCTACATTGCCCAGTTTGGAAACTCTGTCTTTGAGGAATCTGTGAAGGGATATTAAGTGGCAGAGGCCTGTGTGAGCAAGGAAATGTCTTCCCTTGAAAACTGGAGAGAAGCTTTCTGAGCAACTGCTTTGTGATGTGTGTATTCATCTCATAGAGTTAAATCATTCTTTGGATTGAGCAGTTTGAAATCACTGTTTCTGTGGAATCTGAGAAAGGTAATTTGGGAACACTCTTCAGAATATGCTGAAAAGAAATACCTCAGATAAAACCAGAAGAAGCTTTCTGTGAAACTGCTTTGTGATGTGTGCATTCCACTCACAGTTAAGCTTCTTTTCATTGAGCAGTTTTCTAACACTGTTTATGTTTAGTGTGCTGGATATGGACACTTTGAGGCTTATGGTGAAAAGGAAATATGTTCAGATAGAAACTGGAGAAGCTTTCTGAAACTGCTTTGTGACGTGTGCATTCCACTCACAGTGTTATACCTCTCTTCTCATACAGCATTGGAATTTGTGAAAAGATATGTGTATTCATCTCACATAGATAAAGCTTTCTTTACATTATGCAGTTTGAAACTCTGTCATGGATGGATCTGAAGGGATATTGGGAGCACATTCAGGACTATGGTGAAAAGGAAATATCCTCAGATAAAACTGGAAAGAAGCTTTCTGTGAAACTGCTTTTGCTATGTTTATTCATCTCACATAGATAAAACTTTCTTTACATTATGCAGTTGAAACTCTGTCATGGATGGATCTGAAGGGATATTGGGAGCACATTCAGGCCTATGGTGAAAAGGAAATATTCAGATAAAACTGGAGAGAAGCTTTCTGAGAAACTGCTTTGTGATGTGTGCATTCCACTCAGGAGTTATACCTCTTTCTCATAAGGCAGTGTTTGAACACTGTTCCTGTAAAACCAAAAGTGATATTTGAGTGCATTGAAGACTATGAAAAGTGAAATATCCTCAAATAAAACCCAGAAAGAAGTTCCAAGAAACTGCTCTCTGATGTGTGCATTCCACTCACAGTTAAGCTTCTTTTCATTGAGCAGTTTGAAATCACTGTTTCTGTGGAATCTGAGAAGGACATTTGGAGCACATTCAGGACTATGGTGAAAAGGAAATATCCTCAGATAAAACCAGAAGAAGCTTTCTGAGCAACTGCTTTGTGATGTGTGTATTCATCTCATAGAGTTAAATCATTCTTTGGATTGAGCAGTTTGAAATCACTGTTTCTGTGGAATCTGAGAGGACATTTGGGAACGCTCTTTAGAATATGGAGAAAGAAATATCCTCAGATAAAACCAGAAGGAAGCTTTCTGTGAAACTGCTGTGTGTGTGAATTCTCACTCAGTTAAGCTTCTTTTCATTGAGCAGTTTTCTAACACTGTTTATGTTTAGATATAAAGGATATCAAGCACTTTGAGGCTTATGGTGAAAAGGAAATATGTTCAGATAGAAACTGGAGAGAAGCTTTCTGAGAACTGCTTTGTGATGTGTGCATTCCACTCACAGATTATACTCTATACAGCAGGGAAATTTATGTGAACTGTTCTGTGATGTGTATTCATCTCACATAGATAAAACTTTCACATTAGCAGTTTGAAATCACTGTTTCTGTGGAATCTGAGAGGACATTTGGGAGCACATTCAGGACTATGGTGAAAAGGAAATATTCAGATAAAACTGGAAAGAAGCTTTCTGTGAAACTGCTTTTGCTATGTTTATTCATCTCACATAGATAAAGCTTTCTTTACATTACACAGTTTGAAACTGTCATGGATGGATCTGAAGGGATATTGGAGCACATTCAGGACTATGGTGAAAAGGAAATATCTTCAGATAAAACTGAGAGAAGCTTGAGAAACTGCTTTGTGATGTGCATTCCACTCAGAGTTATACCTCTTTTCTCATAAGGCAGTGTTTGAACACTGTTCCTGTAAAACCAAAAGTGATATTTGAGCATTGAAGACTATGGAAAAGTGAAATATCCTCAAATAAAACCAGAAGAAGCTTCAAGAAACTGCTCTCTGATATGTGCATTCATTTCACAGAGTTAAAGCTTACTCTACATTGCCCAGTTTGGAAACTGTCTTTGAGGAATCTGCAAAGGGATATTAAGTGGCAGAGGCCTGTGGTGAGCAAGGAAATGTCTTCCATTGAAAACTGGAGAGAAGCTTTCTGAGCAACTGCTTTGTGATGTGTGTATTCATCTCATAGAGTTAAATCATTCTTTGGATTGAGCAGTTTGAAATCACTGTTTCTGTGGAATCTGAGAAGGACATTTGGGAATGCTCTTTAGAATATGGAGAAAGAAATATCCTCAGATAAAACCAGAAGCTTTCTGTGAAACTGCTTTGTGATGTGCATTCCACTCACAGTTAAGCTTCTTTTCATTGAGCAGTTTGAAATCACTGTTTCTGTGGAATCTGAGAAGGACATTTGGGAGCACTTTGAGGCTTATGGTGAAAAGGAAATATCTTCAGATAAAACTGGAGAAGCTTTCTGAGAACTGCTTTGTGATGTGTGCATTCCACTCACAGTTAAGCTTCTCTTTCATTGAGCAGTTTGAAATCACTGTTCTGTGGAATCTGAAAGGACATTTGGGAGCACATTCAGGACTATGGTGAAAAGGAAATATCCTCAGACAAAACTGAAAGAAGCTTTCTGTGAAACTGCTTTGTGATAGATATGTTTATTCATCTCACATAGATAAAGCTTTCTTTACATTACGCAGTTTGAAACTCTGTCATGGATGGATCTGAAGGACATTTGGGAGCACATTCAGGACTATGGTGAAAAGGAAATATCTTCAGATAAAACTGGAGAGAAGCTTTCTGAGAAACTGCTTTGTGATGTGTGCATTCCACTCAGGGAGTTATACCTCTTCTCATAAGGCAGTGTTTGAACACTGTTCCTGTAAAACCAAAAAGTGATATTTGGAGCATTGAAGACTATGGAAAAGTGAAATATCCTCAAATAAAACCCAGAAAGAAGTTCCAAGAAACTGCTCTCTGATATGTGCATTCATTTCACAGAGTTAAAGCTTACTCTACATTGCCCAGTTTGGAAACTGTCTTTGAGGAATCTGAAGGGATATTAAGTGGCACCGGAGGCCTGTGGTGAGCAAGGAAATGTCTTCCATTGAAAACTGGAGAAGCTTTCTGAGCAACTGCTTTGTGATGTGTGTATTCATCTCATAGAGTTAAATCATTCTTTGGATTGAGCAGTTTGAAATCACTGTTTCTGTGGAATCTGAGAAGGACATTTGGGAACGCTCTTTAGAATATGGAGAAAGAAATATCCTCAGATAAAACCAGAAGGAAGCTTTCTGTGAAACTGCTTTGTGATGTGCATTCCACTCACAGTTAAGCTTCTCTTTCATTGAGCAGTTTTCTAACACTGTTTGTTTAGTCTGAAGGGATATTCGGGAGCACTTTGAGGCTTATGGTGAAAAGGAAATATGTTCAGATAGAAACTGGAGAAGCTTTCTGAGAAACTGCTTTGTGATGTGCATTCCACTCACAGTTAAGCTTCTCTTTCATTGAGCAGTTTGAAATCACTGTTCTGTGGAATCTGAAAGGACATTTGGGAGCACATTCAGGCCTATGGTGAAAAGGAAATATCCTCAGACAAAAACTGGAAAGAAGCTTTCTGTGAAACTGCTTTGTGATGTGTGTATTCATCTCATAGATAAAACTTTCTTTACATTACGCAGTTTGAAACTCTGTCATGGATGGATCTGAAGGACATTTGGGAGCACATTCAGGACTATGGTGAAAAGGAAATATCTTCAGATAAAACTGGAAGAAGCTTTCTGAGCAACTTTTGTGATGTGTATTCATCTCATAGAGTTAAATCATTCTTGGATTGAGCAGTTTGAAATCACTGTTCTGTGGAATCTGAAAGGACATTTGGGAGCACATTCAGGCCTATGGTGAAAAGGAAATATATTCAGATAAAACTGAAAGAAGCTTTCTGTGAAACTGCTTTGTGATGTGTATTCATCTCACATAGATAAACTTTCTTTACATTACGCAGTTTGAAACTCTGTCATGGATGGATCTGAAGGACATTTGGGAGCACATTCAGGCCTATGGTGAAAAGGAAATATCTTCAGATAAAACTGGAGAGAAGCTTTCTGAGAAACTGCTTTGTGATGTGTGCATTCCACTCAGGAGTTATACCTCTTTTCTCATAAGGCAGTGTTTGAACACTGTTCCTGTAAAACCAAAAAGTGATATTTGGAGCATTGAAGACTATGGAAAAGTGAAATATCCTCAAATAAAACCCAGAAAGAAGTTCCAAGAAACTGCTCTCTGATATGTGCATTCATTTCACAGAGTTAAAGCTTACTCATTTGCCCAGTTTGGAAACTCTGTCTTTGAGGAATCTGAAGGATATTTAGTGGCCCAGAGGCCTGTGGTGAGCAAGGAAATGTCTTCCGATGAAAACTGGAGAAGCTTTCTGAGCAACTGCTTTGTGATGTGTATTCATCTCATAGAGTTAAATCATTCTTGATTGAGCAGTTTGAAATCACTGTTTCTGTGGAATCTGAGAAGGACATTTGGGAATGCTCTTTAGAATATGGAGAAAGAAATATCCTCAGATAAAACCAGAAGGAAGCTTTCTGTGAAACTGCTTTGTGATGTGCATTCCACTCACAGTTAAGCTTCTTTTCATTGAGCAGTTTTCTAACACTGTTTATATTTAGCATGTGAAGGGATATTCGGAGCACTTTGAGGCTTATGGTGAAAAGGAAATATGTTCAGATAGAAACTGGAGAGAAGCTTTCTGAGGAACTGCTTTGTGATGTGTGCATTCCACTCACAGTGTTATACCTCTCTTCTCATACAGCATCGGGGAATCCCTTTTGGAGAAAAGCTACCAAGGGACATTCGGAGCACATTCAGGACTATGGTGAAAAGGAAATATCCTCAGACAAAACTGGAAAGAAGCTTTCTGAAACTGCTTTGTGATGTGTGTATTCATCTCACATAGATAAACTTTCTTTACATTACGCAGTTTGAAACTGTCATGGATGGATCTGAAGGGACATTCGGGAGCACATTCAGGACTATGGTGAAAAGGAAATATCTTCAGATAAAACTGGAAAGAAGCTTTCTGAAACTGCTTTTGCTATGTTTATTCATCTCACATAGATAAACTTTCTTTACATTATGCAGTTTGAAACTCTGTCATGGATGGATCTGAAGGGACATTCGGGAGCACATTCAGGCCTATGGTGAAAAGGAAATATCTCAGATAAAACTGGAGAGAAGCTTTCTGAGAAACTGCTTTGTGATGTGCATTCCACTCAGAGTTATACCTCTTTCTCATAAGGCAGTTTAACACTGATGGAAACCAGTTTTGGAGTCTGTCTTTGAGGAATCTGAAGGGATATTAAGTGGCGGAGGCCTGTGGTGAGCAAGGAAATGTCTTCCATGAAAACTGGAGAGAAGCTTGAGAACTGCTTTGTGATGTATTCATCTCATAGAGTTAAATCATTCTTGATTGAGCAGTTTGAAATCACTGTTTCTGTGGAATCTGAGAAAGGACATTTGGGAACGCTCTTAAGAATATGCTGAAAAGAAATACCTCAGATAAAACCAGAAGGAAGCTTTCTGTGAAACTGCTTTGTGATGTGCATTCCACTCACAGAGTTAAGCTTCTTTTCATTGAGCAGTTTTCTAACACTGTTTTAGTTAGTCAGCTAAGGATATTGGGAGCTTTGAGGCTTATGGTGAAAAGGAAATATCTTCAGATAAAACTGGAGAGAAGCTTGAGGAGCTGCTTTGTGATGTGTGCATTCCACTCACAGAGTTATACTTTTCTTCTCATAGAGGATTGAATCCTTTTGGAGAAAAGCTACCAAGGGACATTCGGGAGCACATTCAGGACTATGGTGAAAAGGAAATATCCTCAGACAAAACTGGAAAGAAGCTTTCGAAACTGCTTTGTGATAGATATGTATTCATCTCACATAGATAAACTTTCTTTACATTATGCAGTTTGAAACTCTGTCATGGATGGATCTGAAGGGACATTCGGGAGCACATTCAGGCCTATGGTGAAAAGGAAATATCTTCAGATAAAACTGGAGAGAAGCTTTCTGAGAAACTGCTTTGTGATGTGCATTCCACTCAGGAGTTATACCTCTTTCTCATAAGGCAGTGTTTGAACACTGTTCCTGTAAAACTGAAAAGTGATATTTGGAGCATTGAAGACTATGGTGAAAAGTGAAATATCCTCAAATAAAACCCAGAAAGAAGCATTCCAAGAAACTGCTTTGTGATGTGTATTCATCTCATAGAGTTAAATCATTCTTTGGATTGAGCAGTTTGAAACTCTGTCATGGATGGATCTGAAGGGACATTCGGGAGCACATTCAGGCCTATGGTGAAAAGGAAATATCTTCAGAAAACTGGAGAGAAGTTTTCTGAGCAACTACTTTGTTATGTGTATTCATCTCATAGAGTTAAATCATTCTTTGGATTGAGCAGTTTGAAATCACTGTTTCTGTGGAATCTGAGAAGGACATTTGGGAACGCTCTTAAGAATATGCTGAAAAGAAATACCTCAGATAAAACCAGAAGGAAACTTTCTGTGAAACTGCTCTGTGTCATGTGAATTCCACTCACAGTTAAGCTTCTGTTTTCATTGAGCAGTATTCTAACACTGTTTTAGTTTAGTCAGCTAAAGGGATATTCGGGAGCACTTTGAGGCTTATGGTGAAAAGGAAATATCTTCAGATAGAAACTGGAGAGAAGATTTCTGAGGAGCTGCTTTGTGATGTGCATTCCACTCACAGAGTTATACTTTTCTTCTCATAGAGGATTGGGAATCCTTTGGAGAAAAGCTACCAAGGGACATTCGGGAGCACATTCAGGCCTATGGTGAAAAGGAAATATCCTCAGAAAAACTGGAAAGAAGCTTTCTGTGAAACTGCTTTGTGATATGTGTATTCATCTCATAGAGTTAAATCATTCTTTGGATTGAGCAGTTTGAAACTCTGTCATGGATGGATCTGAAGGGACATTCGGGAGCACATTCAGGCCTATGGTGAAAAGGAAATATCTTCAGATAAAACTGGAGAGAAGCTTTCTGAGAAACTGCTTTGTGATGTGCATTCCACTCAGGAGTTATACCTCTTTCTCATAAGGCAGTGTTTGAACACTGTTCCTGTAAAACTGAAAAGTGATATTCAGTGCATTGAAGACTATGAAAAAGTGAAATATCCTGAAATAAAACCCAGAAAGAAGCATTCCAAGAAACTGCTCTGACATGTGCATTCATTTCAGAGTTAAAGCTTACTCTACATTGCCCAGTTTGGAAACTCTGTCTTTGAGGAATCTGTGAAGGGATATTAAGTGGCAGGAGGCCTGTGGTGAGCAAGGAAATGTCTTCAATGAAAACTGGAGAGAAGCTTTCTGAGCAACTGCTTTGTGATGTGTGTATTCATCTCATAGAGTTAAATTACTCTTTGGATTGAGCAGTTTGAAATCACTGTTTCTGTGGAACCTGAGAAAGGAGATTTGGGAACGCTCTTTAGAATATGCTGAAAAGAAATACCTCAGATAAAACCAGAAGGAAGCTTTCTGAAACTGCTCTATGTCATGTGAATTCCACTCACAGTTAAGCTTCTGTTTTCATTGAGCAGTTTCAACACTTTTAGTAGTCAGAAGGGATACTGAGAGCACTTTGAGGCTTATGGTGAAAAGGAAATATCTTCAGATAAAACTGGAGAGAAGCTTTCTGAGGAGCTGCTTTGTGACGTGTGCATTTTCACAGAGTTATACTTTTCTTCTCATAGAGGATTGGGAATCCTTTGGAGAAAAGCTACCAGGGACATTCGGGAGTATATGGATGGCTATGGTGAAAAGGAAATATCCTCAGACAAAACTGGAAAGAAGCTTTCAGAAACTGTTTTGTGATAGATATGTTTATTCATCTCACATAGATAAAACTTTCTTTACATTATGCAGTTTGAAACTCGTCATGGACAGATCTGTGAAGGACATTCGGAGCACATTCAGGCCTATGGTGAAAAGGAAATATCTTCAGATAAAACTGGAGAGAAGCTTTCTGAGAAACTGCTTTGTGATGTGTGCATTCCACTGGGAGTTATACCTCTTTTCTCATAAGGCAGTGTTTGAACACTGTTCCTGTAAAACTGAAAAGTGATATTTTGGAGCATTGAAGACTATGGAAAAGTGAAATATCCTCAAATAAAACCCAGAAAGAAGTTCCAAGAAACTGCTCTGATATGTGCATTCATTTCACAGAGTTAAAGCTTACTCTTTGTTGCCCAGTTTGGAAACTCTGTCTTTGAGGAATCTGTGAAGGATATTCGGAGCACTTTGAGGCTTATGGTGAAAAGGAAATATCTTCAGATAAAACTGGAGAGAAGCTTGAGCAACTGCTTTGTGATGTGTGTATTCATCTCATAGAGTTAAATCATTCTTGGATTGAGCAGTTTGAAATCACTGTTTGGAATCTGAGAAGGACATTTGGGAACTCTTTAGAATATGAAAAGAAATATCCTCAGAAAAACCAGAAGGAAGCTTTCTGTGAAACTGCTCTGTGTCTTGTGAATTCCTCTCAGTTAAGCTTCTCTTTCATTGAGCAGTTTTCTAACACTGTTTTGTTTAGCATGCAAGGATATTCAGGAGCTTTGAGGCTTATGGTGAAAAGGAAATATCTTCAGATAAAACTGGAGAAGCTTTCTGAACTGCTTTGTGATGTGCATTCCACTCACAGAGTTATACCTCTTTCCTAAAGAGATTGAACTTTGGAGAAAAGCTACCAAGGACATTCAGGAGTATGGACGCTATGGTGAAAAGGAAATATCTCAGACAAAACTGGAAAGAAGCTTTCTGTGAAACTGTTTGATATGTTTATTCATCTCACATAGATAAAGCTTTTACATTACACAGTTTGAAACTCTGTCATGGACGGATCATGAAGGACATTCGGAGCACATTCAGGCTATGGTGAAAAGGAAATATCTTCAGATAAAACTGGAGAGAAGCTTTCTGAGAAACTGCTTTGTGATGTGCATTCCACTCAGGAGTTATACCTCTTTTCTCATAAGGCAGTGTTTGAACACTGTTCCTGTAAAACCAAAAAGTGATATTTGCACATTGAAGACTATGGTGAAAAGGAAATATCCTCAGATAAAACCAGAAGGAAGCTTTCTGTGAAACTGCTTTGTGATGTGTGCATTCATTTCACAGAGTTAAAGCTTACTCTACATTGCCCAGTTTGGAAACTCTGTCTTTGAGGAATCTGAAGGATATGTTGAGGAGGCTGGTGAGCAAGGAAATGTCTTCCGATGAAAACTGGAGAGAAGCTTTCTGAGCAACTGCTTTGTGATGTGTGTATTCATCTCATAGAGTTAAATCATTCTTGGATTGAGCAGTTTGAAATCACTGTTTCTGTGGAATCTGAGAAGGACATTTGGGAACGCTTTTAGAATATGCTGAAAAGAAATACCTCAGATAAAAGGAAGAAGCTTTCTGTGAAACTGCTTTGTGATGTGCATTCCACTCAGTTAAGCTTCTTTTCATTGAGCAGTATTCTAACACTGTTTTGTTTAGTCTGTGAAGGATATTCGGAGCACTTTGAGGCTTATGGTGAAAAGGAAATATCTTCAGATAGAACTGGAGAGAAGCTTTCTGAGAACTGCTTTGTGACGTGTGCATTCCACTCACAGAGTTATACTTTTCTTCATAGAGGATTGGGAAC
>JAKFHT010002612.1:0-14705 GCA_023783455.1 Erythrocebus patas | reverse complement strand
AAGCCCATAGAGGGCTATGGTGAAAAAGGAAATATCTTCCGTTAAAAACTGGAAAGAAGCTTTCTGAGAAACTGCTTTGTGTTCTGTTAATTCATCTCACAGAGTTACATCTTTCCTTCAAGAAGCCTTTCGCTAAGGCTGTTCTTGTGGAATTGGCAAAGTGATATTTGGAAGCCCATAGAGGGCTATGGTGAAAAAGGAAATATCTTCCGTTAAAAACTGGAAAGAAGCTTTCTGAGAAACTGCTTTGTGTTCTGTTAATTCATCTCACAGAGTTACATCTTTCCTTCAAGAAGCCTTTCGCTAAGGCTGTTCTTGTGGAATTGGCAAAGTGATATTTGGAAGCCCATAGAGGGCTATGGTGAAAAAGGAAATATCTTCCGTTAAAAACTGGAAAGAAGCTTTCTGAGAAACTGCTTTGTGTTCTGTTAATTCATCTCACAGAGTTACATCTTTCCTTCAAGAAGCCTTTCTCTAAGGCTGTTCTTGTGGAATTGGCAAAGTGATATTTGGAAACCCACAGAGGGCAATGGTGAAAAAGGAAATATCTTCCGTTAAAAACTGGAAAGAAGCTTTCTGAGAAACTGCTTTGTGTTCTGTTAATTCATCTCACAGAGTAACAGCTTTCCCTTCAAGAAGCCTTTCGCTAAGGCTGTTCTTGTGGAATTGGCAAAGTGATATTTGGAAGCCCTAGAGGCTATGGTGACAAAGGAAATATTTTCATTAAAAACTGGAAAGAAGCTTTCTGAGAAACTCCTTTGTGTTCTGTTAATTCATCTCACAGAGTTACAGCTTTCCCCTCAGGAAGCCTTTCTCTAAGACTGTTTTTGTGAAACTGGCAAAGTGATATTTGGAAGCCCATAGAGGGCTATGGTGAAAGCGGAAATATCTTCGGGTAAAAACTGGAAAGAAGCTCTCTGAGAAACTGCTTTGTGTTCTGTTAATTCATCTCACAGAGTTACATCTTTCCCTTCAAGAAGCCTTTCGCTAAGGCTGTTCTTGTGGAATTGGCAAAGTGATCTTTGGAAGCCCTTAGAGGACAATGGTGAAAAAGGAAAAATCTTCCGTTAAAAACTGGAAAGAAGCTTTCTGAGAAACTGCTTTGTGTTCTGTTAATTCATCTCACAGAGTTACATCTTTCCCTTCAAAAGCCTTTCGCTAAGGCTGTTCTTGTGGAATTGGCAAAGTGATATTTGGAAGCCCATAGAGGGCTGCGGTGAAAAAGGAAATATCTTCCGTTAAATACTGGAAAGAATCTTTCTGAGAAACTGCTTTGTGTTCTGTTAATTCATCTCACAAAGTTACAGCTTTCACCTCAAGAAGCCTTTCTCTAAGACTGTTCTTGTGGAATTTACAAAGCGATATGTGGAAGCCCATAGAGGGCTGTGGTGAAAAAGGAAATATCTTCCGTTAAATACTGGAAAAAATCTTTCTGAGAAGCTGTTTTGTGTTCTCTTAATTCATCCCACAGAGTTACATCTTTCCCTTCAAGAAGCCTTTCGCTAAGTCTGTTCTTGTGGAATTGGCAAAGTGATATTTGGAAGCCCATAGAGGGCTATGGTGAAAAAGGAAATATCTTCCTTTAAAAACTGGAAAGAAGCTTTCTGAGAAACTGCTTTGTGTTCTTATAATTCATGTCACAGAGTTACATCATTCCCTTCAAGAAGCCTTTCGCAAAGGCTGTTCTTGTGGAATTGGCAAAGTGATATTTGGAAGCCCATAGAGGGCTATGGTGAAAAAGAATATATCTTCGGTTAAAAACTGGAAAGAAGCTTTCTGAGAAACTGCTTTGTGTTCTGTTAATTCATCTCACAGAGTTACATCTTTCCCTTCAATAAGCCTTTCGCTAGGGCTGTTCTTGTGGAATTGGCAAAGTGATATATGGAAGCCCATAGACGGCTATGGTGAAAAAGGAAATATCTTCCGTTAAATACTGGAAAGAAGCTTTCTAAGAAACTGCTTTGTGTTCTGTTAATTCATCTCACAGAGTTACATCTTTCCCTTCAAGAAGCCTTTCGCTAAGGCTGTTCTTGTGGAATTGGCAAAGTGATATTTGGAAGCCCATAGAGGGCAACGGTGAAAAAGGAAATATCTTTCGTTAAAAACTGGAAAGAAGCTTTCTGAGAAACTGCTTTTTGTTCTGTTAATTCATCTCACAGTGTTACATCTTTCCCTTCAAGAAGCCTTTCGCTAAGTCTGTTCTTGTGAAATTGGCAAAGTGATATTTGGAAGCCCATAGAGGGCTACGGTGAAAGCGGAAATATCTTCGGTTGAAAACTGGAAAGAAGCTTTATGAGAAACTGCTTTGTGTTCTGTTAATTCATCTCACAGAGTTACATCTTTCCCTTCAAGAAGCCTTTCGCTAAGGCTGTTCTTGTTGAATTGGCAAAGTGATATTTGGAAGCCCATAGAGGGCTATGGTGAAAAGGGAATATCTTCGGTTAAAAACTGTAAAGAAGCTTTCTGAGAAACTGCTTTGTGTTCTGTTAATTCATCTCACAGAGTTACAGCTTTCACCTCAAGAAGCCTTTCTCTAAGACTGTTCTTTTGGAATTTGCAAAGTGATATTTGGAAGCCCATAGAGGGCTATGGTGAGAAAGGAAATATCTTCCTTTAAAAACTGGAAAGAAGCTTTCTGAGAAACTTCTTTGTGTTCTGATAATTCATCTCACAGAGTTACATCATTCCCTTCAAGAAGCCTTTCGCAATAGCTGTTCTTGTCGAATTGGCAAAGTGATATTTGGAAGCCCATAGAGGGCTATGGTGAAAAAGAATATATCTTCGGTTAAAAACTGGAAAGAAGATTTCTGAGAAACTGGTTTGTGTTCTGTTAATTCATCTCACAGAGTTACATCTTTCCCTTCAATAAGCCTTTCGCTAACGCTGTTCTTGTGAATTGGCAAAGTGATATTTGGAAGCCCATAGAGGCTATGGTGAAAAGGAAATATCTTCCGTTAAACACTGGAAAGAAGCATTCTAAGAAACTGCTTGTGTTTTGTTAATTCATCTCACAGAGTTACATCTTTCCCTTCAAGAAACCTTTCGCTAAGGCTGTTCTTGTGGAATTGGCAAAGTGATATTTGGAAGCCCATAGAGGGCTATGGTGAAAAAGGAAATATCTTCGGTTAAAAACTGGAAAGAAGCTTTATGAGAAACTGCTTTGTGTTCTGTTAATTCATCTCACAGAGTTACATCTTTCCTTCAAGAAGCCTTTCGCTAAGGCTGTTCTTGTTGAATTGGCAAAGTGATATTTGGAAGCCCATAGAGGGCTATGGTGAAAAGGAAATATCTTCCGTTAAAAACTGGAAAGAAGCTTTCTGAGAAACTGCTTTGTGTTCTGTTAATTCATCTCACAGAGTTACAGCTTTCACCTCAAGAAGCCTTTCTCTAAGACTGTTCTTTTGGAATTTGCAAAGTGATATTTGGAAGCCCATAGAGGGCTATGGTGAAAAGGAAATATCTTCCTTTAAAACTGGAAAGAAGCTTTCTGAGAAACTGCTTTGTGTTCTGATAATTCATCTCACAGAGTTACATCATTCCTTCAAGAAGCCTTTCGCAATAGCTGTTCTTGTGGAATTGGCAAAGTGATATTTGGAAGCCCATAGAGGGCTATGGTGAAAAAGAATATATCTTCGGTTAAAAACTGGAAAGAAGATTTCTGAGAAACTGGTTTGTGTTCTGTTAATTCATCTCACAGAGTTACATCTTTCCTTCAATAAGCCTTTCGCTAAGCTGTTCTTGTGGAATTGGCAAAGTGATATTTGGAAGCCCATAGAGGGCTATGGTGAAAAGGAAATATCTTCCGTTAAACACTGGAAAGAAGCTTTCTGAGAAACTGCTTTGTGTTCTGTTAATTCATCTCACAGAGTTACATCTTTCCTTCAAGAAACCTTTCGCTAAGGCTGTTCTTGTGGAATTGGCAAAGTGATATTTGGAAGCCCATAGAGGCTATGGTGAAAAAGGAAATATCTTCCGTTAAAACTGGAAAGAAGCTTTCTGAGAAACTGCTTTGTGTTCTGTTAATTCATCTCACAGAGTTACAGCTTTCCCCTCAGGAAGCCTTTCTCTAAGACTGTTCTTGTGGAATTGGCAAAGTGATATTTGGAAGCCCATAGAGGGCTATGGTGAAAGTGGAAATATCTTCGGTTAAAAAGTGGAAAGAAGCTTTCTGAGAAACTGCTTTGTGTTCTGTTAATTCATCTCACAGATTTACATCTTTCCCTTCAAGAAGCCTTTCGCTAAGTCTGTTCTTGTGGAATTGGCAAAGTGATATTTGGAAGCCCATAGAGGGCAATGGTGAAAAGGGAAATATCTTCCGTTAAAAACTGGAAAAAGCTTTCTGAGAAACTGCTTTGTGTTCTGTTAATTCATCTCAGAGAGTTACAGATTTCCCTTCAAGAAGCCTTTCTCTAAGGCTGTTCTTGTGGAATTTGCAAAGTGATATTTGGAAGCCCTTAGAGGGCTACGGTGAAAAGGAAATATCCTCCTTTAAAAACTGGAAAGAACCTTTGTGAGGAACTGCTTTGTGTTCTGATAATTCATCTCACAGAGTTTCATCTTTCCCTTCAAGAAGCCTTTCGCTAAGGCTGTTCTTGTGGAATCGGCAAAGTGATATTTGGAAGCCCATACAGGGCAACTGTCAAAAAGGAAATATCTTCCGTTAAAAACTGGAAAGAAGCTTTCTGAGAAACTGCTTTGTGTTCTGTTAATTCATCTCACAGAGTTACAGCTTTCCCCTCAGGAAGCCTTTCTCTATGACTGTTCTTGTGGAATTGGCAAAGTGATATTTGGAAGCCCATAGAGGGCTATGGTGAAAAAGGAAATATCTTCGGTTAAAAAGTGGAAAGAAGCTTTCTGAGAAACTGCTTTGTGTTCTGTTAATTCATCTCACTGAGTTACATCTTTCCCTTCAAGAAGCCTTTCGCTAAGGCTGTTCTTGTGGAATTGGCAAAGTGATATTTGGAAGCCCATAGATGGCAATGGTGAAAAAGGAAATATCTTCCGTTAAAAACTGGAAAGAAGCTTTCGGAGAAACTGCTTTGTGTTCTGTTAATTCATCTCAAAGAGTTACATCTTTCCCTTCAAGAAGCCTTTCGCTAAGGCTGTTCTTGTGGAATTGGCAAAGTGATATTTGGAAGCCCATAGAGGGCTATGGTGAAAAAGGAAATATCTTCTGTTAAATACTGGAAAGAAGCTTTCTGAGAAACTGCTTTTTGTTCTGTTAATTCATCTCACAGAGTGAAAGTTTCCCTTCAAGAAGCCTTTCGCTAAGGCTGTTCTTGTGGAATTGGCAAAGTGATATTTGGAAGCCCATAGAAGTCTATGGTGAAAGCAGAAATATCTTCCGTTAAAAACTGGAAAGAAGCTTTCTGAGAAACTGCTTTGTGTTCTGTTAATTTATCTCACAGAGTTAGAGCTTTCCCGTCAAGAAGCCTTTCGCTAAGGCTGTTCTTGCGGAATTGGCAAAGTGATATTTGGAAGCCCGTAGAAGGCTATGGTGAAAAAGGAAATATCTTCCGTTAAAAACTGGAAAGAAGATTTCTGAGAAACTGCTTTGTGTTCTGTTAATTCATCTCACAGAGTTAAAGCTTTCCCTTCAAAAAGACTTTCTCTAAGATTGTTCTTGTGGAATTGGCAAAGTGATATTTGGAAGCCCGTAGAGGGCTATGGTGAAAAAGGAAATATCTTCCGTTAAAAACTGGAAAGAAGCTTTCTGAGAAACTGCTTTGTATTCTGTTAATTCATCTCAAAGGGTTACATCTTTCCCTTCAAGAAGCCTTTCGCTAAGGCTGTTCTTGTGGAATTGGCAAAGTGATATTTGGAAGCCCATAGCGGGCTACGGTGAAAAAGGAAATATCTTCCGTTAAAAACTGGAAAGAAGCTTTCTGAGAAACTGCTTTGCATTCTGTTAATTCATCTCAAAGAGTTACATCTTTCCCTTCAAGAAGCCTTTCGCTAAGGCTGTTCTTGTGAAATTGGCAAAGTGATATTTGGAAGCCCTTAGAGGGCAATGGTGAAAAAGGAATTATCTTATATTCAAAACTGGAAAGAAGCTTTCTGAGAAACTGCTTTGTGTTCTGTTAATTCATCTCACAGAGTTACAGCTTTCACCTCAAGAAGCCTCTCTCTAAGACTGTTCTTGTGGAATTTACAAAGTGATATTTGGAAACCCATAGAGAGCAATGGTGAAAAAGGAATTATCTTATATTCAAAACTGGAAAGAAGCTTTCTGAGAAACTGCTTTGTGTTCTGTTAATTCATCTCACAGAGTTACAGATTTCACCTCAAGAAGCCTTTCTCTAAGACTGTTCTTGTGGAATTGGCAAGGTGATATTTGGAAGCCCATAGAGGGCTATGGTGAAAAAGGAAATATCCTCCTTTAAAAACTGGAAAGAACCTTTGTGAGGAACTGCTTTGTGTTCTGATAATTCATCTCAAAGAGTTTCATCTTTCCCTTCCATAAGCCTTTCGCTAAGGCTTTCCTTGTGGAAATGGCAAAGTGACATTTGGAAGCCCATAGACGGCTATGGTGAAAAAGGAAATATCTTCCGTTAAATACTGGAAAGAAGCTTTCTGAGAAACTGCTTTGTGTTCTGTTAATTCATCTCACAGACTTACATCTTTCCTTCAAGAAGCCTTTCTCTAAGACTGTTCTTGTGGAATTGGCAAGGTGATATTTGGAAGCCCATAGAGGGCTATGGTGAAAAAGGAAATATCCTCCTTTAAAAACTGGAAAGAACCTTTGTGAGGAACTGCTTTGTGTTCTGATAATTCATCTCAAAGAGTTTCATCTTTCCCTTCCATAAGCCTTTCGCTAAGGCTTTCCTTGTGGAAATGGCAAAGTGACATTTGGAAGCCCATAGACGGCTATGGTGAAAAAGGAAATATCTTCCGTTAAATACTGGAAAGAAGCTTTCTGAGAAACTGCTTTGTGTTCTGTTAATTCATCTCACAGACTTACATCTTTCCCTTAAAGAAGCCTGTCACTAAGTCTTTTCTTGGGAATTTCCAAAGTGATATTTGGAAGCCCATAGAGGGCAATGTTGAAAAAGGAAATATCTTCCGTTAAAAACTGGAAAGAAGCTTTCTGAGAAACTGCTTTGTGTTCTGTTAATTCATCTCACAGAGTTACAGCTTTCCCCTCAGGAGGCTTTTCTCTAAGACTGTTCTTGTGGAATTGGCAAAGTGATATTTGGAAGCCCATAGGGGGCTATGGTGAAAGCGGAAATATCTTCGGTTAAAAACTGGAAAGAAGCTTTCTGAGAAACTGCTTTGTGTTCTGTTAATTCATCTCACAGTGTTACATCTTTCCCTTCGAGAAGCCTTTTGCTAAGGCTGTTCTTCTGGAATCGGCAAAGTGATATTTGGAAACCGATAGAGGGCAATGGTGAAAAAGGAAATATCTTCCGTTAAAAACTGGAAAGAAGCTTTCTGAGAAACTGCTTTGTGTTCTGATAATTCATCTCACAGAGTTACATCTTTCCCTTCAAGAAGCCTGTCGCTAAGTCTGTTCTTGTGGAATTGGCAAAGTGATATTTGGATGCACATAGACGGCAATGCTGAAAAAGGAAATATCTTCCTTTAAAAACTGGAAAGAAGCTTTCTGAGAAACTGCTTTGTGTTCTGATAATTCATCTCACAGAGTTACATCATTCCCTTCAAGAAGCCTTTCGCAAAGGCTGTTCTTGTGGAATTGGCAAAGTGATATTTGGAAGCCCATAGAGGGCTATGGTGAAAAAGAATATATCTTCGGTTAAAAACTGGAAAGAAGCTTTCTGAGAAACTGCTTTGTGTTCTGTTAATTCATCTCACAGAGTTACATCTTTCCCTTCAATAAGCCTTTCGCTAGGGCTGTTCTTGTCGAATTGGCAAAAGGATATTTGGAAGCCCATAGACGGTATGGTGAAAAGGAAATATCTTCCTTTAAAAACTGGAAAGAAGCTTTCTGAGAAACTGCTTTGTGTTCTGATAATTCATCTCACAGAGTTACATCATTCCCTTCAAGAAGCCTTTCGCAAAGGCTGTTCTTGTGGAATTGGCAAAGTGATATTTGGAAGCCCATAGAGGGCTATGGTGAAAAAGAATATATCTTCGGTTAAAAACTGGAAAGAAGCTTTCTGAGAAACTGCTTTGTGTTCTGTTAATTCATCTCACAGAGTTACATCTTTCCCTTCAATAAGCCTTTCGCTAGGGCTGTTCTTGTCGAATTGGCAAAAGGATATTTGGAAGCCCATAGACGGTATGGTGAAAAAGGAAATATCTTCCCTTAAATACTGGAAAGAAGCTTTCTGAGAAACTGCTTTTTGTTCTGTTAATTCATCTCACAGTGTTACATCTTTCCCTTCAAGAAGCCTTTCGCTAAGTCTGTTCTTGTGAAATTGGCAAAGTGATATTTGGAAGCCCATAGAGGGCTACGGTGAAAGCGGAAATATCTTCGGTTGAAAACTGGAAAGAAGCTTTCTGAGAAACCTCTTTGTGTTCTGTTAATTCATCTCACAGAGTTACAGCTTTCACCTCAAGAAGCCTTTCTCTAAGACTGTTCTTTTGGAATTTGCAAAGTGATATTTGGAAGCCCATAGAGGGCTATGGTGAGAAAGGAAATATCTTCCTTTAAAAACTGGAAAGAAGCTTTCTGAGAAACTGCTTTGTGTTCTGATAATTCATCTCACAGAGTTACATCTTCCTTCAAGAAGCCTTTCGCTAAGCTGTTCTTGTGGAATTGCCAAGGTGATATTTGGAAGCCCATAGAGGGCAATGGTGAAAAGAAATATCTTCGGTTAAAACTGGAAAGAAGATTTCTGAGAAACTGCTTTGTGTTCTGTTAATTCATCTCACAGAGTTACATCTTTCCTTCAAGAAGCCTTTCGCTAAGTCTGTTCTTGTGGAATTGGCAAAGTGATATTTGGATGCCCATAGAGGGCTATGGTGAAAAGGAAATATCTTCTTTTAAAAACTGGAAAGAAGCTTTCTGAGAAACTGCTTTGTGTTCTGTTAATTCATCTCAACGAGTTACAGCTTTCACTTCAAGAAGCCTTTCGCTAAGTCTGTTCTTGTGAAATTGGCAAAGTGATATTTGGAAGCCCATAGAGGGCTACGGTGAAAGCGGAAATATCTTCGGTTGAAAACTGGAAAGAAGCTTTCTGAGAAACCTCTTTGTGTTCTGTTAATTCATCTCACAGAGTTACAGCTTTCACCTCAAGAAGCCTTTCTCTAAGACTGTTCTTTTGGAATTTGCAAAGTGATATTTGGAAGCCCATAGAGGGCTATGGTGAGAAAGGAAATATCTTCCTTTAAAAACTGGAAAGAAGCTTTCTGAGAAACTTCTTTGTGTTCTGATAATTCATCTCACAGAGTTACATCATTCCCTTCAAGAAGCCTTTCGCAATAGCTGTTCTTGTCGAATTGCCAAGGTGATATTTGGAAGCCCATAGAGGGCAATGGTGAAAAAGAATATATCTTCGGTTAAAAACTGGAAAGAAGATTTCTGAGAAACTGCTTTGTGTTCTGTTAATTCATCTCACAGAGTTACATCTTTCCCTTCAAGAAGCCTGTCGCTAAGTCTGTTCTTGTGGAATTGGCAAAGTGATATTTGGATGCACATAGACGGCATTGCTGAAAAAGGAAATATCTTCTTTTAAAAACTGGAAAGAAGCTTTCTGAGAAACTGCTTTGTGTTCTGTTAATTCATCTCAAAGAGTTACATCTTTCCTTCAAGAAGCCTTCGCTAAGGCTGTTCTTGTGAAATTGGCAAAGTGATATTTGGAAGCCCATAGAGGGCTATGGTGAGAAAGGAAATATCTTCGGTTAAAAACTGGAAAGAAGATTTCTGAGAAACTGCTTTGTGTTCTGTTAATTCATCTCACAGAGTTACATCTTTCCCTTCAAGAAGCCTGTCGCTAAGTCTGTTCTTGTGGAATTGGCAAAGTGATATTTGGATGCACATAGACGGCAATGCTGAAAAAGGAAATATCTTCTTTTAAAAACTGGAAAGAAGCTTTCTGAGAAACTGCTTTGTGTTCTGTTAATTCATCTCAACGAGTTACAGCTTTCACCTCAAGAAGCCTTTCGCTAAGGCTGTTCTTGTGAAATTGGCAAAGTGATATTTGGAAGCCCATAGAGGGCTACGGTGAAAGCGGAAATATCTTCGGTTGAAAACTGGAAAGAAGCTTTCTGAGAAACTGCTTTGTGTTCTGTTAATTCATCTCACAGAGTTACATCTTTCCCTTCAAGAAGCCTTTCGCTAAGGCTGTTCTTGTGGAATAGGCAAAGTGATATTTGGAAGCCCATAGAGGGCTATGGTGAAAAGGGAATATCTTCGGTTAAAAACTGTAAAGAAGCTTTCTGAGAAACTGCTTTGTGTTCTGTTAATTCATCTCACAGAGTTACAGCTTTCACCTCAAGAAGCCTTTCTCTAAGACTGTTCTTTTGGAATTTGCAAAGTGATATTTGGAAGCCCATAGAGGGCTATGGTGAGAAAGGAAATATCTTCCTTTAAAAACTGGAAAGAAGCTTTCTGAGAAACTTCTTTGTGTTCTGATAATTCATCTCACAGAGTTACATCATTCCCTTCAAGAAGCCTTTCGCAATAGCTGTTCTTGTCGAATTGGCAAAGTGATATTTGGAAGCCCATAGAGGGCTATGGTGAAAAAGAATATATCTTCGGTTAAAAACTGGAAAGAAGATTTCTGAGAAACTGGTTTGTGTTCTGTTAATTCATCTCACAGAGTTACATCTTTCCCTTCAATAAGCCTTTCGCTAACGCTGTTCTTGTGGAATTGGCAAAGTGATATTTGGAAGCCCATAGAGGGTTATGGTGAAAAAGGAAATATCTTAAGTTAAACACTGGAAAGAAGCTTTCTAAGAAACTGCTTTGTGTTTTGTTAATTCATCTCACAGAGTTACATCTTTCCCTTCAAGAAGCCTTTCGCTAAGGCTGTTCTTGTGGAATTGGCAAAGTGATATTTGGAAGCCCATAGAAGGCTACGTTGAAAAAGGAAATATCTTCCGTTAAAAACTGGAAAGAAGCTTTCTGAGAAACTGCTTTGTGTTCTGTTAATTCATCTCACAGAGTTACAGCTTTCCCCTCAGGAAGCCATTCTCTAAGACTGTTCTTGTGGAATTGGCAAAGTGATATTTGGAAGCCCATAGAGGGCTATGGTGAAAAAGGAAATATCTTGGGTTAAAAACTGGAAAGAAGCTTTCTGAGAAACTGCTTTGTGTTCTGTTAATTCATCTCACAGAGTTACAGCTTTTCCTTCAAGAAGCCTTTTGCTAAGGCTGTTCTTCTGGAATCGGCAAAGTGATATTTGGAAACCCACAGAGGGCAATGGAGAAAAAGGAAATATCTTCCGTTAAAAACTGGAAAGAAGCTTTCTGAGAAACTGCTTTGTGTTCTGTTAATTCATCTCACAGAGTAACAGCTTTCCCTTCAAGAAGCCTTTTGCTAAGGCTGTTCTTGTGGAATTGGCAAAGTGATATTTGGAAGCCCCTAGAAGGCTATGGTGACAAAGGAAATATTTTCATTAAAAACTGGAAAGAAGCTTTCTGAGAAACTCCTTTGTGTTCTGTTAATTCATCTCACAGAGTTACAGCTTTCCCCTCAGGAAGCCTTTCTCTAAGACTGTTTTTGTGAAACTGGCAAAGTGATATTTGGAAGCCCATAGAGGGCTATGGTGAAAGCGGAAATATCTTCGGTTAAAAACTGGAAAGAAGCTCTCTGAGAAACTGCTTTGTGTTCTGTTAATTCATCTCACAGAGTTACATCTTTCCCTTCAAGAAGCCTTTCGCTAAGGCTGTTCTTGTGGAATTGGCAAAGTGATCTTTGGAAGCCCTTAGAGGACAATGGTGAAAAAGGAAAAATCTTCCGTTAAAAACTGGAAAGAAGCTTTCCGAGAAACTGCTTTGTGTTCTGTTAATTCATCTCACAGAGTTACATCTTTCCCTTCAAAAGCCTTTCGCTAAGGCTGTTCTTGTGGGATTGGCAAAGTGATATTTGGAAGCCCATAGAGGGCTGCGGTGAAAAAGGAAATATCTTCCGTTAAATACTGGAAAGAAGCTTTCTGAGAAACTGCTTTGTGTTCTGTTAATTCATCTCACAAAGTTACAGCTTTCACCTCAAGAAGCCTTTCTCTAAGACTGTTCTTGTGGAATTTACAAAGCGATATGTGGAAGCCCATAGAGGGCTGTGGTGAAAAAGGAAATATCTTCCGTTAAATACTGGAAAAAATCTTTCTGAGAAGCTGTTTTGTGTTCTCTTAATTTATCCCACAGAGTTACATCTTTCCCTTCAAGAAGCCTTTCGCTAAGTCTGTTCTTGTGGAATTGGCAAAGTGATATTTGGAAGCCCATAGAGGGCTATGGTGAAAAAGGAAATATCTTCCTTTAAAAACTGGAAAGAAGCTTTCTCAGAAACTGCTTTGTGTTCTTATAATTCATCTCACAGAGTTACATCATTCCCTTCAAGAAGCCTTTCGCAAAGGCTGTTCTTGTGGAATTGGCAAAGTGATATTTGGAAGCCCTTAGAGGGCTATGGTGAAAAAGAATATATCTTCGGTTAAAAACTGGAAAGAAGCTTTCTGAGAAACTGCTTTGTGTTCTGTTAATTCATCTCACAGAGATACATCTTTCCCTTCAATAAGCCTTTCGCTAGGGCTGTTCTTGTGGAATTGGCAAAGTGATATATGGAAGCCCATAGACGGCTATGGTGAAAAAGGAAATATCTTCCGTTAAATACTGGAAAGAAGCTTTCTAAGACACTGCTTTGTGTTCTGTTAATTCATCTCACAGAGTTACATCTTTCCCTTCAAGAAGCCTTTCGCTAAGGCTGTTCTTGTGGAATTGGCAAAGTGATATTTGGAAGCCCATAGAGGTCAACGGTGAAAAAGGAAATATCTTTCGTTAAAAACTGGAAAGAAGCTTTCTGAGAAACTGCTTTTTGTTCTGTTAATTCATCTCACAGAGTGAAACTTTCCCTTCAAGAAGCCTTTCCCTAAGGCTGTTCTTGTGGAATTGGCAAAGTGATATTTGGAAGCCCATAGAAGTCTATGGTGAAAGCGGAAATATCTTCCGTTAAAAACTGGAAAGAAGCTTTCTGAGAAACTGCTTTGTGTTCTGTTAATTCATCTCACAGAGTTAGAGCTTTCCCCTCAAGAAGCCTTTCGCTAAGGCTGTTCTTGCGGAATTGGCAAAGTGATATTTGGAAGCCCGTAGAAGGCTATGGTGAAAAAGGAAATATCTTCCGTTAAAAACTGGAAAGAAGATTTCTGAGAAACTGCTTTGTGTTCTGTTAATTCATCTCACAGAGTTAAAGCTTTCCCTTCAAAAAGACTTTCTCTAAGACTGTTCTTGTGGAATTGGCAAAGTGATATTTGGAAGCCCGTAGAGGGCTATGGTGAAAAAGGAAATATCTTCCGTTAAAAACTGGAAAGAAGCTTTCTGAGAAACTGCTTTGTATTCTGTTAATTCATCTCAAAGGGTTACATCTTTCCCTTCAAGAAGCCTTTCGCTAAGGCTGTTCTTGTGGAATTGGCAAAGTGATATTTGGAAGCCCATAGAGGGCTAGGATGAAAAAGGAAATATCTTCCGTTAAAAACTGGAAAGAAGCTTTCTGAGAAACTGCTTTGTGTTCTGTTAATTTATCTCACAGAGTTACATCTTTCCCTTCAAGAAGCCTGTCGCTAAGTCCGTTCTTGTGGAATTGGCAAAGTGATATTTGGATGCACATAGACGGCAATGTTGAAAAAGGAAATATCTTCTGTTAAAAATTGGAAAGAAGCTTTCTGAGAAACTGCTTTGTGTTCTGTTAACTCATCTCACAGAGTTACAGCTTTCACCTCAAGAAGCCTTTCGCTAAGGCTGTTCTTGTGGAATTGGAAGTGATATTTGGAAGCCCATAGAGGGCTACGCTGAAAGCGGAAATATTTTCGGTTGAAAACTGGAAGGAAGCTTTCTGAGAAACTGCTTTGTGTTCTGTTAATTCATCTCACAATGTTACAGCTTTCCATTCAAGAAGCCTTTCGATAAGGCTGTTCTTGTGGAAATGGCAAAGTGATATTTGGAAGCCCATAGACGGCTCTGGTGAAAAAGGAAATATCTTCCTTTAAAAACTGGAAAGAAGCTTTCTGAGAAACTGCTTTGTGTTCTGTTAATTCATCTCAAAGAGTTACAGCTTTCACCTCAAGAAGGCTTTCTCTAAGACTGTTCTTTTGGAATTGGCAAAGTGATATTTGGAAGCCCATAGAGGGCTATGGTGAAAAAGAAAATATCTTCGGTTAAAACTGGAAAGAAGCTTTCTGAGAAACTGCTGTGTGTTCTGTTAATTCATCTCACAGAGTTACATATTTTTCTACAAGAAGCCTTTCGCTAAGGCTGTTCTTGTGGAATTGGCAAAGTGATATTTGGAAGCCCATAGAGGGCAATGGTGAAAGCGGAAATATCTTCGGTTGAAAACTGGAAAGAAGCTTTCTGATTAACTGCTTTGTGTTCTGTTAATTCCTCTCACACAGTTACATCTTTCCCTTCAAGAAGCCTTTCGCTAAGGCTGTTCTTGTGGAATTGGCAAAGTGATATTTGGATGCCCATAGAGGGCCATGGTGAAAAAGGAAATATCTTCCGTTAAAAAGTGGAAAGAAGCTTTCTGAGAAACTGCTTTCTGTTCTGTTAATTCATCTCACAGAGTTACATCTTTCCTTCAAGAAGCCTTTCGC